>JADBJO010008604.1:57500-60000 GCA_016801955.1 Conus betulinus
CTACACTAATATCACTAAAACACAGCCCTCCCTAAGACGAAAAACGAAAAAGTCTCTCTCTCCTGTCCCTGTCTCTCTCTGTCTTTGTCTGTGTGTGTGTGTGTGTGTGTGTGTGTGTGTGTGTGTGTGTGTGTGTGTGTGTGTAAAGGGGATGGAACTCGAAGCGACAGACTGCATGATTCTCTAACCACTGGGCCATCGGGACACCACCTAGCATTGATGGAGTTGGCAGGTGGTCAGAATGATCACACACACATCAGACTCTGTGGAAGAACCGTTCCTCAATCACAGACACCACCAAAGTCTGGAAGCAGGATCTCCCGTGGCTGTTTGTTCCCTGCTTTTGTGAAGAAAGTTCATTGATTCCACAGCTGTCGGTCTCCAGTCGGGAGAGCCGAGTGGAAAGACCGTCAACTCTTCAGCCATTCCAGCCCCAGGGACAGCCGCCAAAGATGTTCAGTTCCGCTGCGGCACTTTGCTAATCGACAATGCCATTGCCCGCCAGGGCAGCATGCAGGCCACCGGGGATTTCTGGTCTTGTTGCGTCAGTTCCTCCTCCCCTTCTTTTACCGACAGATAAAAAGAAAAGAAAAGAAAAAAAAAAAAACCCAGTCCCTGACTCTGCCTTTGTCTGTCTGTCTGTCTGTCTGTCTATCTGTCTCTGTCTCTGTCTCTCTGTCTCTCTCTCTCTCTCTCTCTCTCTCTGCTGCAACGAAAACTCTTAATTCTCTGTCTCTCTCTCTCTCTCTCTCTCACGCTGGTAATGTGCTGCTTATATAACGAAAACAACTTAAAAAACGAAGCAAAAGACTTAATTACTTTTTTCCACAGTTTTTTTTTTCACAGACAGACTGACAGACAGACAGAAAAAAAGAGGATCGGCTTATGGAAGCTTAAACAATTCACATCAAACGAATAGAGGTATGGCGGCTGAGGCAAGTAGTTGTGATCATAATAAAAGAATGTAAGTTTCAACACCCACCTCTGTCGCTGCTGAAGTGATAATGGATTACAGTGTTGGGGATACGGACCTGCTGACAGTTCAAACCTCTTCGGCTTGAATGTTGTCTCTACCCAGTCAGTAGTAAATGGGTCGTTGATTCAGTTCAGGGAAGGTCCAGGCGACGGAAGGAGAGGGTTCTGCTCCGTCTCCCATAATGCCGTGCCTTAGAGAGAGTGAACTTCTTCATAGTTCACGGCTCCTTGGACCATAGTGTATGGGACTTCATCTTTTAACTGTTTAATAATTTACCAGGTACGATAAGATCTGTGCTCTGTTCGTGTTGTCCATCTGCCATCGCCTGTTTTTTCTTTCTTTCTTTCTTTCTGCGTACGCAGGCTGATACTCCTGCGGACACTGCCTGTATAGACAGGCAGTGGAGTTTTTTGTGTGTATGACCGTTTTTTTTTATCCCGCCGTTAAGGCAGCCATACTCCGTCTTCGGTTAAGGTGCATGCTATGTGTAACGTGTCATCCATACCAACGGCCAAACTGGCCTTCTCTTCCGAAAGTTGGTGATGGGATTTGACGTGTGTGCAAGATGTTGTGCGTGCGTTGACACACGGAACCTCGGTTTATAGTCTCATTCGAAGGACTGTATGGGGAATGGAGTCAGAACCAATGTTACCTCCCAGGGAAAATCCCCCTCTACCGAAATTCGAACCTGCAACCCCAGGATCACGAGTCCGGCACTCTTACTAACTGAGCTATTCCGGCCCCCGCCATCACCTGTAAAATCAAAAGGCAAACAAAGATTTCATTTCAGCTGACCTTAGATTTGTCTCAGATTTGACCATCAGTCGTCCCTCCTCCTCGCTTCTCCTTTTTCTACTCTCCCTTTTAACGCATAATTATTTTACTGTTCGTTTGATGATCAGCTGTTAAATAAGAAATTTTGAGACAAACACGTATATCCACATACAGCCTCACACACATCCTGAACACACACACACACACACACACACACACACACACACACACGCACGCACACACGCGCACGCGCGCCAACCACCTATCCCCATATAAGGGATGATGATGATGATGATGATAATAATAATAATAATAATAATCATAAAATAGCCACCACCTTTTTCACCCCTCCTGCCAGTCAGAACCCGCCAATCGTTTCAACAGTGACACGGTTCTGCACCGGCAACGTCCTCTTAGCTGGCCGCCTGGGGTCCCCCACATCAAAAGACACCCCGGCGTTTTACGGGTCCCTACCGCAGCCGGGGAATCTTTTGATAGCTGGCTGTTCCGCCTCGTTGGCTTTATTCACCCCACTGTGTGAAAGGGCGACCCGCGGAAAGATGTTAAAAAACACCACCTCCATAACTCATTGTTCTCTGACGCTTAGCATGAGTAGACCCTTTTTTCTTTTTTTTTTTTTTTTTTTGTTACCTCTGTTACCGCACAAAATGTCACCTTTGCACAAAATGTCACAATGACATTTTGTGCGGTAACAGAGGTAATTATTCATTGCACAATTGTCACAATTTG
>JADBJO010008604.1:65000-67500 GCA_016801955.1 Conus betulinus
TATGGAACCGCGGGTAGCGTATATGTCGCCATCTGGGCAATCCGACTCACAGACTCTCCTAATCATGAAAATTCGCAGAGAGAAACTTTCCTTCTGTCAAATGTGAAGTGGACAAATCACCCCGCAGACCTTCAACCAACGAGGAAATCGACCTTTCCATTGGATGGACAGGAGTCTTTAGTTGTGTTCATTACCGTTTAAATCTCCTTTAATTTTCATACAGCTCATGCCTTAAAAATCGTTTCCGTGTATGGATGCCTTTAAAAAAAAATCTATTCCGAACAGGCTGAATCGGTTTAAAACCAGTTTAAAACCGGATCAATGTAAAACAAAATCTCAGATTAAACGAAAAAATATTGACCTATTTGAGAAACTCAAAAATCACATTGGTGAAACACACCAGAACAATGTCTTCATAGAAACTGCTGAACAGTGTTCATGTCGAATGACATGTAAATATCAATATTCTATAAGCATGTGTTACATAGTGAGTAGCTTATCACGTGGTATCCAGGATGGAACTTCCTCACCATTTCAAACGTACGAGTGTATGTTAAAGGATTGGCTTGTGTTGTAACTGGCGGGGAGGAGGGGGGAGGGGGGGGGGGGGTGGAGGGAGAAAACTTTTCTTTCCTTCTTTGCAGACAGGAGTGGGAGACGGTAGAAACGCTTAAATGTTTGGATGAATCTGAAAGCGATCCTAGACTTAAATGTATTCAAGAATTAAAGGAGGAAAAAAAAACAAACAAAAAAAAACGGAACTAAATTATCCATTTTCGACGCAGATATCTTTTGAAACCCTCATGGGTCGTTCATGAAGTGTTGGGTGCAACAGGGGTTTACGAGGAAAGGAAGGATGGGGGATGGGGGTGGAGGTGTTCTGAGTACCTTTGCAGTCACTCCACCTGAACCAAAGAAAAGTGTGCAAAATACTGCTTAATAATGGCGCTGAATTATTACCAGACCGCACAGACTTGTGCCATGTTTCTAGAAAAAAAAAAAAATCGCTGGCACGAAGTGGGAGGGGATGCGAGGAGGGGGGGGGGGGGGGGGTGTGTGCTCCTGGACCTTCTTAGCATCTTCAGGTGTTTCGCACCCTCGATTTACATTTCAGTTTCCAAGTTCAAATCCTCCCCCTCCCTACTCACTCCCTTGCAAAGTAATCGATCTGCATGTGCATTAGGCCTACTAAAGCAGCATTCTAGGTCTAGCATGCAGAATCGATTGTCTCTTCCTCTGAGAGATTTGAACCTTCGACCAGGTGACAAGGGACAATAGAAATGAAATATGAGACCACTTGCTATTTTATTGCCATATCAGACGTACTGAAACAGAAGAAAAAATGTTGAGTGGCGATCAGTTGTCCAGCTGTGACGCGAAAATGCATTGTTTATTTGAACTAATTTGCTTCATAACAACCAGAACTAACACTGTTAATTAGGAATTTCTTATCAACGGTACACTAATTTTTTAAAAGTCTCAAAAAAGGGTTAAAGGTCTCCCTGCCGATCGGCCTTTTGGGCAGTGAACCCTATGGGCAGGGGTCCACCGTGTCTAGGGCACGGCGTAATGGAAGACGGGGCCCCACCCTTTCTCTTCCACCGCTTTAACCTTCGCTGAACTGAATCAGGTACCCACTGACCGCTGACTGGACAGAAAAGATCTAGTTGCAAAGTGACACGACTGCAGGCGGAAATCTAAACAAATCTTAACTAATGTTAGCGATCTGCCAAGAGAAACGTGGACAAACGAGTCACAAGACAAAATACGACGCGTTTCGACCTCCTAGGTCTCCTTCAGGCAAGACAAAAACAAATAGGACAATGAAAATGAACGAATTTGTCACTTAGCTTAGATCTCTTCAGCGCAAGGTAGGCAGGCAGAATCGACGGGTCGTGTTTTGTTTTGTGACTCTCACGTTTCTCTTGGCGGTTCGTTAACATTTATTTAATTTAAGATTTGTTTGGACAGAGAAGGTTTTCACCCCCCCCCCCCCCCCCCCCCCCCCCCCCCCCCCCCCCCCAAACATCCGACCCCACATGTGGTTCGAACACACATTCGTCAGCTCCGCAAGCAATCGCACTAACCACCTGATAACCCCAGTCCCACCAGAACAGCGATTTCTATAAAGATAAAAGACTTTATCAACAGAAGAGTGTCAGGGCAAATATCTTCAAGCCGACGAGTCTTCGAGTTGACAAAGTCATTATAAACACGATACCTTATCTGATGATGCAATCTTACGTCAGGAATGACGTCACTCGGATGGAACCACTTCACAACCGATTTCGTATCGTACAACCTGATGGTTTACTGTTACATCAGGAATGACCTCAATGGAGTCTGATTGAAGGGACAGCTGAATAAATGCTAAAAACGATAAGGCCTCGATGCATTGTAATGGCAGATCTTTTCCGTCCTGAATGCATTGCCTACTTCGTAACTGACTTCTGTGCTTGCTTACCTTTGCTTGCTTCCTTTCTGTAAATCGCAGGCGCAT
>JADBJO010008604.1:85000-93918 GCA_016801955.1 Conus betulinus
ATTGTAGAAATAGGGGGGGTGATAAGCATTCATATCTGCAGTGGCAGATGATTCTGCCTAACTGACAGTATGGTGCTTGAGTGGGTGAGTGGGGAATAATAAATGCTTCTCAAAATGAACCTTCAGCAAGCTTATAGTCTCCTAAGTGGGAGACCATCTCCAATGGGGAGGAAGCATATTCTTGTGATACACACAAATATACACACACACGCATATATATATATATATATATGTGTGTGTGTGTGTGTGTGTGTGTGTGTGTGTGTGTGTGTGTGTGTGTGTGTGTGTGTGTGTGTGTGTGTGTGTGTGCGTGTGCATGCGTGTGCGTGCGTGCGTGCGTGCGTGCCGTGCGTGCGTGCGTGCGTGCGTGCGTGCGTGCGTGCGTGCGTGTGTGTGTGTGTGTGTGTGTGTGTGTGTGTGTAATACCTACGTCTCTATACAAGATACGACAGCATCTTCCAATACAGCCAGACCGGGTGGCTGCTGAAAGCTCCTTGGTCTCTATCACGCCCACTGACAGGGGAGTTGTGTCATTACCCTCGTCTGCTTAACTGTTTGTTTGTTTGTTTGTCTGTCTGTCTGCAGGATGACGCAAAAACTGCTGAACAGATTTTAACAAAGTTGGTGGAAAGATGGAAGATAGCCTCACAGTAATACCGTCACATTATGCTGCAGGTCCGGATCGCGGAACAGATCAAGGAACTGTTTTGAGACTATGGTCGGAATGTGAGTTGGAGTCTGTTTGAAGTTGAGAGGATTGGTCGAGTTTGGCTGAGGCCTGGGTTTTTCCTGGTGCCTTTTTAGTTATGTGAAATACTTACGCTTCCCCTGCCCCACCCTCCCGCCCGCCCCCAAGGAAGAGCACGTCTATGCCGGTCACTTCTGTCTTTTCTATAGGTCAGGCAAGCAGTGTCGGCCACTACGAACGTACCTGCTGAAGTGGTAAGTGTTGCGATCATCTGGGGAAACAAATCATTGTACGCATGGGTATCATCATCTGGCGACATATCTCACTTTGCAATGGAATGTCTAGAGCTGATGACTTTTCGTTATAAATGAACACTTCTGAAAAAAAAAAAAAGTATGTGAAATTAGACTGTGCTTTGTGCCCAGCTGCTTTGGAATAGAATGGCTGGGGTTGATGATTTTCGTTATGAATTAATATTTTTTGAAAAAAAAAAAAAAAAAAAAACATCATATGAAGTGAACCTGTGCTTTGTTACAAAGTTCTTTGCAATGAAATGTCTAGACTTGATGACTTTTTGTTACAAATCAGCCTTTAAAAAAAAAAATAAATAAAATGCGCCCGTGCTTTGTGACAAGGTGCTGCGGTTATCGTCTCGGTCTAAAGTAAAAACCCAAACAAAAAATTTGTGGGTTCGAAACCCCAGCCTGCTTGTATCCGGGTTTTGATGAGTGTTTCGTAGTCTCCAATGCGAACAGACGATTGGGTGTCATCCCATTTAATACATACCTATTCAAAACTGTCGCTCAAGCTTTTTAACCAACACTACAGGTATCTGTATCTCTCGGGTCTGGTTGATATCATGACATGCTTTAAAAGGAAGATTAAGTTGTCAAGATTTCGTTTTTTTTTCTGTACTTTCTTTTTTGTTTGTTTGTTTTGCGGGTTTTTTTTTTCCTTCCTTTTTTTTTTTTTTTTTTTTTTTTTTTTTTTCTGTCTCTTCTATCCATGAACATTCATATGCCTGTCGAGCAAGATAGCTTTGCTGAATTCTGTAAACCTCTTTGCGATTGAAACAAAGAGCCGTCGGAATTGGCTGTTGATGCATACGCTCTATGCAGACTGCCGGTGCTGAAACAGCGACACCATCAGATTGGCAGCAGCTTGTATAGGAATCGGGGATGATCGGGGTGGGAGTAATGAATCTTAGGGCGTGGAGAAGAAGAACAGAGAGAGAGGGGTAGGGGGAGAGAGAGAGAGAGAGAGAGAGAGAGAGAGAGAGAGAGAGAGAGAGAGAGAGAGAGTATAGGGTGGATGAGAGAGGGGTGAAGAAGTGAGCTGGATCTCGTCAACCTCGGTGGGTTGGGGGGAAGGGGAGGAAGGGGGAGACTGTGGGAAGGATACAGGGGAGGAGGGAGGTTTGAGAGAGCAAGCAAATACAAATGTAGAGGAAAGGTGTATATCATGAAGTCCTACAAAGGAAAGTACTGTAGGAAACACACATGTAATGAAATTCATGTAAAAAAAAAAGAAAAGAAAAAAGAACAGAAAAGAAAAAAAAAACTCATGCGTAAGCCATGCACAACAAAACGTAGCCGTGTGACAGCGATGGGAATGATTAGCCTATCTCGACGACACACACACACACACGCACACACGCACACGCACACACACACACACACACGCACACGCACACACACACACACACACACACACGTACACACCACACACACACACACACACACACAACACACACACACACACACACATACACACACACACACGTACACACACAACACACACACACACACACACACACACACACACACACACACACACACAGACACACACAACACACACACACACACACACACACACACACACACACACACACACACACAACACACACACACGATGAATGATGTCCAATGAACTGGCGAACATGAGCATCACTGGAAGGCTGAAAACCCAGCGTGAAGAGGAGACAACCTGTGTGACTGATGTTTCAAGCTGAACTTACATGGCACATCATTCAGTTGGTGTGTGGGTACTCAAGTCCTGGTACAATCCATTCTCCTGAAGCATCGCTCCGCAGAGTCAAATCACCAGCAGCAGTCCTGTAACCCGCTAGAGCCGTGGAGTTCTTCAGTGAGGGACGCTGCGGTGGTCCATATTCCCCCAGGTCTATATTCCCCCAGAGCATGTCTACGTATGTTCCCCCAGGTCTATGTTCCCCCAGGTCTATGTTCCCCCAGGGCTATTGACGTGTCACGCTGGTCTGAACTGCAAATGTAACACACAGCACAGAGGTAATAATAGCAAGGATTGAACCCCAGGTAACATAAAGGGAGGCGCCTCATCCCGCATTAAAGTCTCACATATACATAGGCAATGCGCTGCAAGGTTACTTCCCCATTGTCAAGCGAAGGAAGAAAATGAGTACAGGATTAGAACCCAAGATAAATCGTTTTCCAATCACACTATCGTGAAAGAACTTGTTACCCAAACAAAAAACAAAACAAAAAAACCGCCAGTGACACAAGGCCTGGGGGAAGATAGCTTGGAGGAAGACAGACCTGGGGAAATATAGACATAGGGGGCTATAGACCTGGGGGAACATAGACCTAGGGGAATATAGACCTGGGGGAAACATAGGGTGCCTCCCGTTATATGGCGGGGCAAACCCAGGGTGACGGCAGAGCTCTTCACGCTCCACTCAGCGATGTGATCTGTCCACCTCTCTCCCTCTCTCTCTCCTCTCTCTCTCTCTCTCTCTCTCTCTCTCTGTGTCCTGTCTCCCCCTCTTTCCCTGCACTAGTGTTGGGGGGGGGGGGGGATGGTCTTGGGATTTGGGGTGGATGGTTTTGGGATTTGGGGTGGATGATCTTGGGACTTGGGGGGGATGATCCCGGGACTTGGGGTGGATGATCCTGGGACTTGGGGTGGATGGTCCTGGGACTTGGGGGTGGATGATCCCGGGACTTGGGGTGGATGATCCTGGGACTTGGGGTGGATGGTCCTGGGACTTGGGGTGGATGATCCGGGACTTGGGGTGGATGGTCCTGGGACTTGGGGTGGATGATCCCGGGACTTGGGGTGGATGATCCTGGGACTTGGGGTGGATGGTCTTGGGACTTGGGTGGGATGGTCTTGGGACTTGGAGTGGATGATCCCGGGACTTGGGGTGGATGATCCTGGGACTTGGGGTGGATGGTCTTGGGACTTGGGGTGGATGGTCTTGGGACTTGGGGTGGATGGTCTTGGGACTTGGGGTGGATGATCTGGGACTTGGGGTGGATGATCTTGGGACTTGGGGTGGATGGTCTTGGGACTTGGGATGGATGATCTTGGGACTTGGGGGTGGATGATCTTGGGACTTGGGGTGGATGGTCTTGGGACTTGGGGTGGATGATCTTGGGACTTGGGATGGATGGTCTTGGGACTTGGGGTGGATGGTCTTGGGACTTGGGATGGATGGTCTTGGGACTTGGGGTGGATGATCTTGGGACTTGGGGTGGATGGTCTTGGGACTTGGGGTGGATGGTCTTGGGGACTTGGGGATGGATGGTCTTGGGAGTCCGACTGATCTCGTCAAACGTCTGTGGGTGCTCTACGCTAACATCAGCACCGTATCCTTACAGCAGTCCCGCACAGAGCATTTTTGCCTTTATTTCCAGCACTTTTTGTCGATTAATCACACATTATGTGTATTGCAGTTCGGAATCTACCCCTCCCCCCCTCTCCTCCCTCTCCCCCCCCCCAAAAAAAAAAAAAGGCTGTTTTAAAAAGGAAATGCGATTGCTGCAATAAACCACTGCACTATACCATAGTATCTCTGCCTTTCGCGCGTTCAATGAAAATCGGGTCAGTGCCTTATTCCGCACAATCCCTGGTCAGTATGAGAGAGAGAGAGAGAGAGAGAGAGAGAGAGAGAGAGAGAGAGAGAGAGAGAGAGACAGACAGACAGACAGACAGACAGACAGACAGACAGAGACAGAGAGTCCGCACGTCAGAAAGTACGGTAAACAACATCTTCCGACCGTGGGAATTTCGCTGAAGACGCACGCCAGCTGGAACTGGCTCTGTGATGGACAACACGTGCCATGCGCTCTGTTGGTGGACAAAATGAGTAGGCTACATCCGCAAGGGAGCGTGCACTGCTGTTAGCTTACGGTCGGCTGTTAGCGTAAGGGGCCCACACATGTCCATTCCAGATTGTCTTTTTTGCTCACTGTTATCATCATGTCTTAATAACCATGACTCACACACTGCCCGACAAGTTCTCTGCCGATTCGACGATTGCGACAGGGGGCCGGAATAGCTCAGTTTGGTAGAGTGCCGGACTCGTGATCCTGGGGTTGCCGGTTCGAATTTCGGTACAGGGGGATTTTTCCCTCGGAGGTAACATTGGTTCTGACTCCGTTCCCCATACAGTCCTTCGAATGAGACTATGAACTGAGGTTCCGTGTGTGAACGCACGCACAACATCTTGCACACACGTAAAATCCATCACCAACTTTCGGAAGAGAAGGCCAGTTTGGCCGTTGGTATGGATGATACGTTACACATAGCATGCACCTTCCTCGAAGATGGATGTGGTTGCTGCCTAATGGCGGGATAAAAAACGGTCATACACACACAAAACTCCCACTGCCTGTCTACAGGCAGTGTCCGCAGGAGTATCAGCCTGCGTACGCAGAAAGAAAGAAAAGAAAGACGATTGCGACAGGATCTGTACAGGCAAGAGCCAAATTTTCTTCTGAAGTATACTGCCTCCGCCGCTTTCATCTTCTTCCTTTGCCATTCTTTCATACTGATGACATTTTTTTTTGGTTTGTGATTTAAACAGTATTTTATTTCAGTGGTGTCGCAATGTTAATTCAAGCATAAATGAGATAGGACAACAAGAATTTTTTTTGTATTTATGTAAAGCCCTATCTTACGAGAGAATATCCTCATATAAATCTACAACGGATGTCTAAGCCGTGATTCATAAAGTTACCACATCAAAGAAGCAACAAATGAAAAGAAAGGATAAAAATGCCAAAAAAAGAAAAAAAAAGCCAGAAAAAAAAAGAAAAGAAAGAAAGAAATACAAATTAGCTGAGATGAAAAGGAAGTTGTACGCCAGGGGATGAGGGAATGGAAGACAACATTTATTGGAGTCAACGTCAGCATGTAAGAAAAAATTCATTAACGCACACACCATCAATAACAATTATTTACATATTATGTATTTTTTGTTTGACGTCTCTGGACGTTTTTTTCTTCATGAATTACGTCTTTTCCCGAATTTGAAAACTAAAATATAATTTCCGTTTTCCAAAACAGGTCTACCTAAAGACTGATAACAGTGGCGCTGTTGTGTCTGTCTCTTAAATCGCCTGCGTGTGTGTGTGTGTGTGTGTGTGTTGTACGCCGCGCATGCGTAGTGACAGTCTCTTTAACGGTCATGATACGGCAGCGCGCGAAGAGGTAAATGTCGAGGCAGTTACGGAGTAGGTACCCCCTCCCCCCACTTGTCAGCTAGCCCCCCACAGTGAAATCACTCCCGACAGCGCTGCACCCGCTGCCCGCACGCGCTGATGGAGTGACGTCGTAAAGAATAGCTGCGCGCATGCGCTGATTCCTTTTATCTCGCGCGAGGAGTAGAGATCTCTCAAGCCCCGGGAGGACGGAAAGAAGAAGAGGTCGTGGTGAGGAGAGAGAGAGAGAGAGAGAGAGAGAGAGAGAGGGGAGGGGGGGGGGGGGGGGGGGGGGGGGGGGGATAAAGGGGAAAGAGATGAAGAACCTCACTCATCCCGGAGAAAGTGGCTCAGTTCGTTTTCGTTCGTTCCCATTCTGCAAGAAGTAATGAGGTGCCGGAACGCTCGCAAACCGTTCTGAGAATGACTGCTGTTGTCAGAGATCAAAACGTCTGTCAGAGAAGCATCCACCCCACCCCATCCCAACCTCCATCCCACCCCCTACCCTCCCACTCCTTCTTCCCCACTACTGCACCATCTCACCACCGCCCCATCCCCACCCCTCAGCTGATGGTGTCAGGATAGCCGTCCCCCCCGCCCCGGTGACAAATGCGATCGAGGAGTCGAGTGACATACAATTGTGAAACTGGTGTTGGCACGGTTCTCTCCCTTTGTGTTTTCTGAGTTACCGACCGCTGCAAGTCGGGGGGGGGGGGGGGGGGGGGGGGCGCTGTGTAACGCTATGTGACACACAGGAAGAGGAAAAAAAGGGGAACGGAGTGAATGACGGATGATAATTCAAACAGATCACTGTGACACAGGATGCAGGGGGGAGTGGGCGGAGGAGAAAAAGAGGGCTGGGGGTGGGGGTGTGAAGGACGGAGGTGGAGCGGAGGGGGGGGGGGGGGGGGGGGGCGGGAAAGGAGGGGTGGCGGTGCTGGTGCTGAGCGGGAAGCGGTGGGGTTGGAGGGAGTGGGGGGGGGGGGGGGGGGGGGGGGGGGGGGGGGGGGGGGGGGGAGCAGTACACTACCATTGTGTCGCTGTGTCTACTTCTTCTTCTTTTTTTTTTTTTTTTTTTTTTTTTTTTTTTTCTTTCTTTCTTTTTTCTTTCTTTTCTCTTTTTTTTTCCCCCAAACTCAAAAACCGTTTTGTTATAGTTGTCTTTACGTTTTGCGGCAATAAGTATGCTTCGTTTTTATTTGGAATAAATGCATATTCAAAGATGGTCTTTTCTCAATATGCAAATGAACGTTCCAAGAAGCACTTTGCAGGCTGCTACATGCTGTTTTATAGTCCTTTCCTTTTTCCATGTCCACAGTGTGAAGAGAGAGAGAGAGAGAGAGAGAGAGAGAGAGAGAGAGAGACAGAGAGACAGATACAGAAAACAGAGAGAGAGGGGGGGGGGGGGAATGGTTGGGGAATGAGCGGTTTTGGAGATAGTGGTAAAACTTTTTCGCCTATATATACAGTGAGTAAAGAAAAGGCAAAAAAATGGGGGACGCTACATACAGAGAGAGAGAGAGAGAGAGAGAGAGAGAGAGAGAGAGAGAGAGAGAGAGAGAGAGATTGGAGATAGTGGTAAAACTTTTTTCGCCTATGTTGTAACAATGACAAAAGAAACGGAAACAAATTGAGAGAGAGAGAGAGAGAGAGAGAGAGAGAGAGAGAGATTTCCACACGACTAATGGGTTTATGGAAACACACACACAAACAAACTGGATGCATACAAACTGCGGTAGAAAAAAAAATCACGGTCCTTATAACAAAACAAAAAAGATTGTCCTTTAAGTACAGAATTCAAGCATCTTAAATACAGACACAACTGGTTCAGAGAAGATATACTCATAACTTCAGTGCACACCTGTACGCGCACGCTTCTACATACGTTGCTGATTGTTGAAAAGGTCAACAGTGAAACTTAGCCATCAGAATCAACCAACAACATGATCAGTGGAAGAAAAAAAAGAACATGGGAGAGAAGAGACCCCTGTCAAACAGAAATTGTCTGAAGACACAAAACCTACCCAGAAATTCATGAACTCGACAAATAATGCTCTTTTAGAATGATGTCAGTCATCTGATACGTCATAATGTGAAAAAAAGAAAGAAAGAAAGAAAGGAAAACAAACTTGTACTTTTCTCGTGAAACGAATTGAAATATTAGAAAATAAACAAACAACGACCCAAGATCCGCCGTTGAATTCGGAACCGCCCCACAGATGCTGCCCAAAATGTAATAGATTCGTTCGTTGGACTACCATCCATCTTGTGGCCAAATTTGGGTTAAAATAATTATGTTCATGTTTTTTTTTTTTTTTTTTTTTGCATAATCCAGCCGACAGACACAAAAACAAACAAACAACAGTCGCTGGTGAGATTTGACCTCCAATGCAGAGATAAAGGTGGTGTAAAAGTGATTGTGATTAGAATAAGAGATTAAAGTAGCCTACGCTACCAAAAGAGCTTCCACCTACGTATCCAACAATGTCAAACATACGATTAGCAGATGATAATTCTTAAAACAAACAAAAACAAAACGTCATATGAACATCCGAAGTCAGAAGTGTGTGTGTGTGTGTGTGTGTGTGTGTGTGTGTGTGTGTCTATATACAAACGTATTCCAGGTATTTTACCAACAAAAACGGTGAACTCAGAAACTCTCCACCAAGTTGGATGCTCTTACAGGCAAAGCACATGTTGCGCTGTTTGAAACTGTATCGTGCCTGTGACAGAAATGCGCACTAATGAACCTTCCCTCTGGGTTTTTT
>JADBJO010008605.1:0-15000 GCA_016801955.1 Conus betulinus
CTCGTGGTCGGCTGGGCTGTAATCAACATGACTGTACTGGTAGGAAACAAGCAAAGTCAGCAATTTCTGAGTCCCGTCTCTGCCCTTTTCAATAGTGCAAAAATCACCGTCAAAGTCAATACCAAGAGACACCACTCTGGCAAAATGTCTCAAGTGCATCTTGCGGAAATTTTCAAACTACTATCGTCATCCGTTTAGGGATCGATTCAAGAGAGACTCAGTGCTCCTTTCCATCACCAGTTCTTTCTTCTTTCTCTCTCCCAACCAGCTGGCCCTCCTTTCTTCCCCACACTTTTCATTCTCCTCTCCTCCTGATCTTCTTTCTCTTGTCCCACCTCCTCCAGCTCCATAATCTACTGTCAGCCCTATCCAGCAAGGTTTATCTTTATTTTCTGTCAATCCCTCTATTTATCTCTTTTTTACAGCAAGGTGAACTCTCGCCACAGACATTTTCTTCCCCGTGCGTCAGTCATCAACAGAAATGAGAAAAGCAACGTGTAAAACGTTAATAATTTAAATCCTTGTCTAGTTGACTATCCACCTACAAGTTTTACTTTATCCATAGATCAAGAGTGACCAAGATAAGTACATCGCCTCGCTTTCCAATCCATTCTCTTTTGTCAGAGTCGTGTTCGTTTCCGCTGGTCAATACGACATCTGACATCTGTCGCATTGCAGTCTGCGCCCACTGCAGTAGAACTGTCCAAATAGCTGGACTGCCCTCTCAGGTAACCATGTACACCAGCTTGTTGCTGACTACTTATCAGCGCAGGCAGCCCACTGCCTGTACATAATCTTCCGCTGCGCACAAAAACCACCATGTGTATGCTTCATGCTTGAAACCATCAGAGACTGAATGCGGTGAACAGACGGCCGATCCGAAAAGAAAACACAAGCAGAGAGTGGATCAGATCCAGAAGAAATGAGGCATGCTTTTTAACATGTGCAAGAGAGCTGAAGCGAGCGAAGGCAAATCTGGCGCCTGTGGTCACCAAACCATTCCTTCATTGTTGTTCAACGTGAGCATCAAAGTCTTCACTCCCATCGTAACACACAAAGTTGAGTCGTGATTATGTAAAGCAATGCAACAACAGAAGACCATCTGCAATAGACGGAAACTTTCATTTTCCGTTTGTACGTGTCTAGCGGTTTATAAATAAATGTCGTTTCGCGTTTTTGAGCATCTCTAAACTATGAACATTTCCGAGCAGCAGCACCCCTTCATCCATTATCACACTATGATTTTCATTTTCACAATCAAACATTTACATACACCGATGTTTGCACAACATACTCGTATCTCATAAAATGTAAAGCAGCTGTGCGGTGCATTCCATGTGGTGTACCACTCACTTTAAAGCATGTTCTTATAGAGTTACATGATGCCAGACACGAACACTTCACAAAAGTTTCCATTAAATCTTTGTTCAGAGATGCTTCACCGGATATGATATTCAAGTTCCTGAAAAAGAAGACACTTCTCCATCTTATTCAAGAGTTTACGGAAGACAGGATTCTGAGCAATATTTCGAATATCTGATCGACTGTTGTTGTCCGTCTTTAAGGTGTGTGTGTGTGTGTGTGTGTGTGTGTGTGTGTGTGTGTGTGTGTGTGTGTGTGTGTGTGTGTTCTAAATAGTTGGGTGAGAAATTCACCTTGACAAGATGAAAGCCTGAATATGGCCTCTCGTAGACGGCGGGGTTATAGATAGCACTAACTGATATTCCAAAACAACCTTAGCGTTACAAATTGTGATCACTCGATTAAAAGGAAAAACGAGAACAAGAACGAGGGAATTCTCAAGAAATGATATCTGTCCAGCAATGATAAATTTGAGTAAAAAAAGAAATGCCCTAATGATCACGACAGTGGTATCCAGTATAAGCTACGTAGATGTCTATGAAAAAAAAATCTTTGTAGTGTTTCTGAGCAGATCCTCCACGGTAAATCCTTCAATGCCTGCTGCTCAATAGAACTCTCTTTTTTTCTTTTTTCTTTTCTTTTTTTACAATTCTACTGGGCGTTGGTGCTGAAAAAGTCACGTCCGAACATCGAATACGGGATCCCACTTCTAATACAATTTGTTCAAGTTCAAGTGTGATGGAGAGAGAGAGAGAGAGAGAGAGAGAGAGAGAGAGAGAGAGAGAGAGAGAGAGAGAGAGAGAGAGAGAGAGAGAGGAGATTTATTGCAGAAGAGAGATGAGAGACAGTTTGACTGAGAAACTAACTACTGGGTTCGATTTAGATCTCGCTATATGATCAACCAAAGAATTTTACACACACACACACACACACACACACACACACACACACCACACACACACCGAGAGAGACAGAGAGAGAGAGAGAGATTCCGAGAGAGAGAGAGAGAGGAGAGAGAGAGACAGACAGACAGATGCAGAGAGACAGACAGAACAGACAGAGACAGAGAGAGAGAGAGAGATCCTGTTTCCTCCCTTCGTCCTCCCTTCATCTTCCCCCAACCCCTCCTCTTCCCACTCACACAAACAAACAAACACACCGATGTTTGAATAATGAAAAAAAAAAAAAAAAAAGAAAAAAAATCGATAGCAAGTGTGATGTTTCCGTTCGCGGGCCATGGAGCGTAAGCTAATGTCATGGCAACGGTAGCGAGTCGTGTGCAAAATAAACAAAAAGTTAACTTTAAAACACTACATTACCGCCTTCTCCGAAGTTCAAATGAAAACACCAAAGTTTGAAAGTCAAAAACAAACTTCAAACACATTAAACAATGTCCTCTCTTGGTTTTCTGTTAACGTTAATTGTTCAGTGTTTTTCATTTTAACTGTGTCCGATTTACTTCTTCTTTCTTTCTGTTTAGAACATGATAAACTCGTCGAATTTTTTTTTTTAGCAATTTGATGGTTCTCTTGAGTTGTGTTGTGACTGTTGATTCACCCCTGACTGTTCTCCATTCGTTTGAGGTGAGTGCTCGCTGTGTGCTTGAGGTGTTTGTTCACGTTTTTTGTGGTGTATATTCACGTTGCATTTGAAGTCTTTGTTCGCGGAATGTGTGTGGTATTTCATATGATTCTCGCCGTCGCCTGTCTGTTTCAAGTCCATCTTGTGAACATGCAGGAGCTAAATAAAATTGCACTTTCAGTCTTAGCTTTGTGGACGTGGAATTCTCTTGAAGAAACCGTTGTTTCTGATGACATGTTGTTGTCCACATCCTGCCGTGATCTGACATCCTTTCTTCTGGATGATGGTGACTGGCTCAGGTTGAAAAGGTGTGTCCAGTTTTGATGGATGGGAGTTCTTCACCAGTACGCGCATCATCCAGCTTTGAGACGTGAAGGTTTGACGTCGGTTTTCTTGTCAGCATAGTCTTCCGTCTTCTGTTTCTTGAGGGAATCTTGCTGCCTCACAGAATTGTCATTTTTAGGACGTACTGGGACATGGGGCAGTTTTTCCTTTCACACTCCGGCCAAGCAGAACTGTGGCAGGAGGAAGACCCGTAGTTATATGCAGAGAGTTGTTCTGTAGTCCAGCAGA
This sequence comes from Conus betulinus, assembly GCA_016801955.1. Classification (NCBI taxonomy): domain Eukaryota; kingdom Metazoa; phylum Mollusca; class Gastropoda; order Neogastropoda; family Conidae; genus Conus; species Conus betulinus. The sequence continues at coordinate 3,517 of JADBJO010008605.1, forward strand.
AACCAATGCATTGGTTCTTTGAAATTTGGTGTTGTTGCTGTTTTGATTGTGTCTTTTTCAGGATGCGCATGAATATGTTCTGTTTCAGCATTCGCTTGAGGGCATAAAAGGAGTAATTTTCCTGTGCTTGATGCCATTGTGAATACAGAATTTGGCGAATTCATTGCTGTTGAATGGCAGGCCATTGTCTGTTTTCAGGGAATCTGGGTAGCCGAACTCAGAAAATATTTTGTCTAGATATGGAATCACCGCATTCGTCGAAGTCGAGTTGAGTATTTCCACAACTGGGTAGCGTGAATACTCGTCTTGGACAACAAGAGCATATTGTCCATTTGGAAGATGTCAGACCAAGGAGATTCGAGAAGAGATGTCATCTGAAGTGATTCCCGGTTATGTGAAGGTGTTGAGATTTGACAGCCCAGGCGTTTTTTTCACAGCATTTTCAAAGTCTGCGTTCCTGTGAACCAGTTTTTGTTTTTTACACAGAGAAGAGCAACTGTTTTTATAATGCCTTGATGATCACTGTGGGCAGTGTTGACTTTCTCTGGTGAAGTGACTGAGGTAAAACGAATTGTCGACCCTTCAGTATGATTCTGGTGTGGTGTGCTAAACACAGTTCTGAGCGACAAAGATATAGCGTCTTGTACGTCTGGGTATCAATGTTGTTACTGGTATTGTGCCACTTGATACTGATCAGAGCGTTGAAGACAACTGTCAGAGCTGGATCTTTTGCTGTTTCATTTGCGATTTCTTCGACCGTCATCACACTTTTGGGGTGGAAGTCGAAACAACGTAATTGATGTACTCTTCAGCGACTTTTTCTTCTCTCTTTCGCTTGGCTTTGGGCTTATTGGATGTCTGCTGAGATAGTCTGCAGGATCGTCATGTCCTGGTCTGTACAGAACCATCATTTCATAAGGTTGTACACGCATGATCCACCTTTCAATGCGAGCTGACGACTGTGTTTTTTCGGATTGTTGAAGATCGCCACAAGTCGTTTGTGGTCGGAGTGCAATGAGCACCAAAGACATAAATGTGAAAGTAATTACAAGCCCAGGTGATGGCGAGCGCTTCTTATTCTCTCTGAGAATATCGCTGCTCTGTCGAAGTCAGAGGTCGGCTGGCAAATCGGATGATACGGCCTTTTTGAGTGATAACAGCTGACATTCCCACAGGACTCGCATCAGTGTAATTCTCGGTGTTTGTCTTTGGATCAAAATATGCAAAGGGTTTTTGCTTTGCTGAGGGCTTCCTGCAGTTTTTTGAAGAGTAGAATCGTGCTTCTTTGTCCATGAAAATGGAGTTGACTTTTTGGTGAGTTGTCTCAGATCATGTGTCAAGGTAGCATGATTCTGTATGTAGTGTGTCCCACAAAAGTCCATCATGCCAAGTAGACTGCGAACTTCTGAGGCATTGGATAGAATTGGGAGGTCAAAGATGGTTTTTGAGTTTATCTTCACGGGGTTTGATCCCCTCTGCTCCAAAACTATGCCCTAAAAATTCCAGTTATGTCTTGTTGTAGACACATTTTTCCACCAGCGAGTGTCAAGTTTGTTTTTTTTTAAAGCAGATGTTCAAATAAAGCACGTAGGTTATCATCATGTTCTTCTTGGGAGGGGCCCAAGCAGAGCATGTCATCACTGATGTTGATGATGCCTTTGAGGTCAGCTAGTGCCTGGCGTATGGGTTTCTTGAAAAAGAGCTCACTGGCAGAATTCACACCAAAGAACAGACGGCTATGGCGACACAGTCCAATGTGGTGAAAATGTTGTGATATACCGAGATTCTTCATCCAGTTCTAGCTGGTTGTAACCGTGGTTGAGGTCAAATTTCGAGAATACTTTTGCTCCAGATAGTAATGCATTGAGTTCATCAAGAGTTGGAGTACTGTGCCACTCACGCCGTATTGCTTTATTTGCAGCGTGCATGTCAAAACATACATGAACCTTACCTGTTTGTTTTGGTTTTTGGGATGATAACAGCAGGAGATACCCAAGGAGTAGGTCCAATGGCTTTTTCAATGACTTCTTGTTCATGATCCTTAGCTATTTGTTCTTCCACATGCTTGCGAACATGGAATGGTACCCGTCGGTAGGTTTGAGCAACAGGTTGGACTTTTTTGTTAATACAGAGTTTGACTGATGCATCTCGCAGATGTCCTAGACCCGTGAAGAGTTCTAGAAACTCTTTTGTCAGGTTATTTCTATTCGAATCAATGTTGTTCACTGTTGACATGAGGCGAATATTTTGTGAAGTTTTCCCAACTTTGTATAGGTCGTTCAGATCCTCGAAAAATGCAGATTGTTGCAATTGTTTCAGCAGTGTCTGATTTCAGATTTGGTTTGAAAGTCCCAATTACAGGTATTTGACGTTGCTGGCCATATGCTGAAGTTCTTGTTTGCGATGATTTCAGTGTTGGTCTTGGATTGAGATTTTTCAAAGTCTTTTTTCTGGCAATAGATTTATTGTCGCTCCTGAGTCTGCAAAAAATTTGAGCTTCTATCCTTGAATGTACACATTAAAAAAGTGGAGGCTTGTTTTTGTTGATATTTGTAATATAGACAAATGCAGTTTGAGGGAATCTTGGCTTTATTCATGTCAGGTTCATCAACATGGTACCCATCTCTATTTGGTCTAGATTTGTACTGATGCTTGCTGTCTTTGTGTCCTGATGATTGAGGACTTGATTGCCACACTGAAGTAAAGTGTGATGATTTTTCCACAATTTTCACATTGCTTGTTGAATGCAGGGCAGTTGTGTTGACCAACTTGATGAGGGCAAGTTCCTCTACAGTCACGGCATCCAAAGTAAATCCATGTTGTTGAAGATCACGTTATTTTGTTTTGGATGTTTTGTATCTACGTATAGTAACCGTGTTATTTCAAGTTCTCCCATCTAGAAGCACAGAAAAATAAATGAGTTATTAACGCACCGTTGATGGCTTCGAGTCTTTTTTTTTTTCACGAACCCCCCTGTGTGGTTTGTGATATGTTCCATAGTTTATTGAACATATTTTGGTGCAGAACCCGGGAAAAGGTGTCTGTTAACTGCTGCTATTTTGTGTATGCAGCTAACGGTCCCGGAAATATTTTATTGTTCTTTTTCATTCATTGTATGTTTCGATCGTCGTTGTTGATAGAACATGTCATCCGATCCATTGAAGTCTGGTATCCAAGCACATGTTGCGGCCCGTGGTTGGGTTACTTGTTGTAGCAAAAGATTGGCCGAACTTTGTGAAAATATTAGTCCGACACATCGGTAGTCCGACACCCACGTTCAGATGTTTCGATAATCCGACACTGTAAGAAAAAGTAGCGATAGTCCGACATCCCACGATTCCGAAAATTCCAACTCGTTTCAATAATCCGACACACAACCCAGTTTTATATTCCCGTTCGTCTGACATATTGAAAGTAAGACCTCTCTCTCTCTCTCTCTCTCTCTCTCTCTCTCTCTCTCTCTCTCTCTCTCTCTCTCTGGTATTGTCAACATTTAACCCCACTTTCCTCTGTGGCAAAAAGCAATGATACCCGAATGTGGTTTCAAAGAAGACCGTGCGGTAATCTAACTTTGAAGTCGGACTATCGAAACGTCGAAATCGTGATGTGTCGAACTATTGGCACAAATTAAACATTAGAAAACAGGTTTCGTTGGTCCGACAAAATTGTCGGATTGTCGAAACGTCGGAATCGTGATTTGTCGAACTATCGAAACGTCGGAATCGTGAAGTGTCGGACTATCAGACCCAAACCATTTCACAGCAGGGTTCGCATTTTAGATGAAGCACAGTCAGCGGTCGAGCTTGAAATCAAACTTTCGGAACTCAACAGTGACATTGCAGAAGCAGCTGATCACCGTACAAATGCAAGAGTGCCTCGTATTAAAACTGCAAAGTTACTTGCAGTACGTAACACCAAATCTGCTGGTGATTGTAGTGATGGGTCCCATTCATCAAAAGCTTCTGGTGCTGGTGTTGCGTCAACTGCAAATGTGCCCCAATTAGAATTAACTATTTCCACAGGAGATGTCACTACTTGGAGCTCTTTTTGGGAGTAGTTTCAGGCAGTTGTGGATGCCAGTGAACTACCTAACATAACAAAAATTTCATCTCTTTGTCGCTCTTCAATGGGGAAGCCAAAGCAGCTGTACAAGGGCTGTCTTTGACTGCTGCCAACTGCAGAGCTGCTTGTGATACTTTGAGAAAATGGCTTGGCCGTCCTGAACGTATTATCTTTGCACACATTGAGGCATTGCTTGCTATATATATACCTCATCAACCTTCAGTTTCAGTTTTGTGGAAAATATTTGATGATTTACAGGCACATGTTAGCAGTCTTGAGTCGTTGGGTATTTCAGGACAGCAGTATGGAGTTGTTTTGACGCCACTCATTCTGTCTCGCCTTCCTTCTGAGCTGCGCATAATGTGGGCAAGAGACAGTGCTCGGCATGAGAGCGACTTACAGTTTCTGTTAGATTTCCTGCAGCGGGAAATAGAATGTAGTGAGCTTTCTCAAACCTTTCTGAGAGATGGTGTGAGCAGTTCAGTATTTGACAAGTTTGTTCCTGTGGCTACTGCAGCATCTTTGTACACAGCTGAAGCCGCTCGTCTATCCTGTGAACTGTGTCAGCATCATGGCCACACACTAGAACGTTGTTATGGCATTACCAAGGCAACAGTGGGGGGCCGCAAAGATGTTTTATGGCGTTTAGGTGCATGTGTTTCGTTGTCTGACCACAGCAAAGGGACACAATTACGAAAAATGCTGTGCAAAATGTACTAAATGCAAGGGAAAATATCATGCTCTGCTGTGTGTTCCAAACACAAATTTCCCCTCTAGTGGTAACACTAATGTCAATGTTATACAGTCTAGTTCAAGCGCACCTACATCTAACACAGTGGTGTCAAATGTTAATGCAAATCTGTCAAGTGTGACCACTATCTCTGAAAAGGCTTCTTCCCATGTTTTTGTTGCGAACTACCCGTGTTTCAGTGTATGGAAAGTGTGGAATCACTGAAGCTGTCGTCTTGTTTGACACTGGATCTGATAGAACTTACATTTCGAGTGATCTAGTGGGCAGAATTCAGCCTGAGTGGGTTGGGTCTCAAAGTCTAGCTTACGCTGCCTTTAGCAAGGATCAGATCAGCAACGCTGAACAGAGAAATGTGTACCAGGCAATATTACAGGGGTTCTGAAGTCTGAAGGAAGGAAATGTGTCAGTGAAGCTACTGAGATTCCTACTATTTGTGCTCCCCACGTACCGTCCAGCTATCCCTCAAATTGTACTGACACCATTTAGCAAAACATTGAGTTTGTTGATGTTCATGAGGATAGTGAAGTGAAAGTGGATATTCTTGTGGGTCTTGATGCCTACTGGAAGCTGATAACACCTGAGATGGTGTTCGTGTCTGAGGGTTTGGTTGCTCAGCAGTCAGTGTTTGGTTGGATTTTGTCTAATCCTATGCCTGGAACCAAAATGTCTCTGATAAAAGTTGATGTATCTCATCAATTGTTTTGCATGGAGATTTCAGAGTCCAGTTTGAATAATTTTTGGGGATTTGGAATCAGTTGGCATATGTGACAAAGAGCGTCCAGTAGTTGATCTGGCGTTGGATGATTTTCAACAAAACGGTTCAGTTCTCTGAAGACAGATATGTGCTGTCTCTACCATGGAAGGCTGAGGATATGAGACCCACTCTTCTTGACAATGAAAAGCTGGCTCGGTCTCGTTTGGATCACTTAAGTCGTAAACTCAGTGAGGATCCTGAATTGGAATCTAGATATCATGAGGTTTTTCTGTGAAATGTTGATAGAAACCATGATTGAAGAGGTTCCTCAAATGAGATGGTTTGCTTTTATCCAGTATTTCATTTGCCACATCATTCTGTGGTGAAGGAGTCTAGTCTGACAACACAGATTCGTCCAGTGTTTTTGATACTTCAGCCAAAGGGTTCAATGGAGTTTCATTGCATGATTGTTTGGACTCAGGTCCTAGTCTGATACCTGACTTACCTGGAATTTTACTACGGTTCAGGCGATGGAACGTGGCTCTGTCATTTCTCAAATCCAGTTGAATCACGAGGATCGGGATGTGCATCGATTCTTCGGGAATGATCGAGGTGATGTCAAACAGATGACATTCACCTCGTGTACCCTTTGGTAGCAAAAGCAGTCCCTTCTTGCTCATTGCGACCATCAAATGCCATTTGTGCCAGGTCACTCCTTCTCGTGTTGACTGAGGAGCTTTCTGAAAATCTTTATATGGATGATTGGTTATCTGGGTGTGATGATCATTCAGAAGCATGTGACATGCTTAGAGAGGCTAATGAGATTATGAGTCAAGCTAGCATGTCTCTGTCAAAATAGGGTACCAACAGTGAACAGGTAGATGATGTACTTTGCAGAGAACTTCAAGATAAGTCTGTGGGAACAGAATCTTTCAACGTGCGGGGTATGCGATGGTTGGTTCTCAGGATTGCTTCTCCTTTGATGGAAATGCAATTTCTAGTCATCTGTGTGTCACCAAAAGGATAGTCCCTGAGTCTAATCTCAAAGTTATTTGATCCACTTGGATTTCTCACAACCTTTCATCATAACAACAAAATGTATTTTTCAAGAACTTTGGAGGCTGGGAATATCTTGGGATCAGATTGTTTCTGTGAGCATACAAGACAAATTCACAGTATGGGTCAAAGGTCTTGAGCATCTGAAAAGGTGGAAAAATTCCTCAGAATTACACAGGAACTCATGGACTGACATATCTGTGTTTCAATTTGCAAGCTTTTGGTGACGCTTCCTGGTCTGCTTATGGTGCTTGTGTTTACTTGCATGTGAGATGCGGGGTGGAACCTGGAAGTCGTCTCTGGTGATTGCGCAAGCTAAAGTAGCTCCCCTCAAAATACTGAGTTTGCCACGCCTGGAATTATTGGGAGCCTTACTCTGTGCTCGTTTGGTTATCTATGTGAGGCAGACTTTAAGGTTACATGATGATGTGGTTTGTCACTATTGGACAGACTCAACTGTGACTCTTGCTTGGATCCAGAGTGCCTCATATAGGTGGAAACCTTTTGTTGCAAACAGTTGCTGAGATTCAGTCTCGTGTTAGTCCAGCACTGTGGAATCATTGTCGGGCAAAGATAATCCAGCAGATTTACTTACCTGTGGAATCTCAGCAAAGGAGCTGTTGTTGAAGTCAAAGTTCTGGCTTCAGGGTCCTGACTTTCTGTCAAACAAAGCTGCTTGTGGCAAGGACACTTGACGGTGGGAAGTCTGAGGAGTTCAGTTTCACAAATATTTCTGATGTTGTTTGTTCTGAAACTAAAAGGTCTTGTGTTACTCAGCACATGCTGATCACTGTGGCTCAGAGGAAGGACAGCTTGCTGTGTCTAGGGCGACACAGACAGATCTTGAAGTGAAAGAAATCCTGACATTGAAAGGTGGAGCAGTCTGATAAAGCGTTGCAGGTGATGGGTTGAAATACTGTGTTTCATGTGCAGCATGAAAGTCTCAAAAGAAAAGTAACGTCAGCATGGTGATTTGTCCTTTACTGAACTCTGTGATCCCAAACTCAGACTGTTAAAGTATGTGAAGAATTATGCGTTTTCAAAGGAACTGGAAGCGCTGCGAAGTGAACAAACAGTGCCACGTGGGTCTTCTATTCTGAAATTGTCTCCGTTCATTGGAAAGGATGGTCTGCTTCGTGTTGAAGGGAGGTTTCAGTTTTCAGGTTTTACCCTATGAAGCTCAACACCCTGTCATCTTACCCAAAGGTCATTTCAGTATACTGTTGGCTCATCAGATTCAACATCCTTGAAGCACGCGGGTGTGAACAGCACGTTGGTTGAGCTTAGGAATCAGTATTGGATTCTAGGTGCTAGGCGTATTTGCAAAGGTGTGAAACGAGAGTGTATATTCATGCCAGCATCAAGACGCCACTCCTGGTACTCAGACCTGGGCTCCTTTACCGGAGTTGAGAGGTTAAACAAGCACTGCCCTTTTTCTGTTACAGGACTAATCATTGTGGACCTTTACGGGGTTGTTGTAATTTCACTAGAAAGAAGTTATCTATGTTCTTCTTTTTACCTGTTGCGTTGATCAGAGCAGTTACCTCTGGAACTGGTGGAGTCCATGTCTAGTGAGGCTACTGTCTTTGCCTTGAGGAGATTTTTTTGCTCGACGTGGCATGCCTTCGGTCTTGATGTCGGATAATGCAAAAAGTACAATGTGGCTGCAAAAGAACACTTGGTGAAAGTTCTTGGTGCAGACGCTCCTGACTGGAAGTTCATTCTACCACGTGCTCCATGGTGGGGAGGATGGTGGGAGGGGCTAGTCAGAGCTATAAAGTCAGCGAGCTTTAAAGAGATCATTGGCAAAAGATCACTCACACGAGTCGAACTGGAAACCATTCTCCATGAGGTTGAAGCTTGTGTCAATTCCCGTCCTTTGACATTTGTTGGTGATGAAGTGGACTCAGGGTTTGCTTTGACTCCTTCTCATTTCCTCCTGGACAAAAGGCCTTCTGGGTTGATACCTGTTCTCACTTTAGAAAATCTTGCTGTACAGTCTCAAAGATTTAGTCCAGAGACAGGAGCTGCGTCGACAACTATTGGACAAATTTTGGTTGAGCTGGGTTATGAATACCTACGCAAATCTCCCACCTTGCAAAGGTAGTCCAGTCAACACAAAAAGGTATCCAACTGGGTTCGTTTTTTTTTTTTTTTTTTTGTTCAAGATGAACGTCGCAGCAAGTTAGAGTGACCTTTGGGGATCGTGCAAGCTGTGTATCCTAGTCGGGATGGGTTTGATTTCGGTCGGGTTGAAGTGAACCCTGCCAATGGAATCCTGAAAAGATCTATCCAACATGTTCATGATCTAGAAGTGATTGCTGCCTTCAATGACTCTCCACAAGTTTCTGCACAGTCACCAGATGCTCAACCAATGTTCATGGTGCCATCAGACATTGTTTGTCCTGAACCTGATGCAGAGGTTACCGGTCGTTGCACAGAGAACCTGAACAGTGAAGACAATCTTGTGTTCTGACTCATCCATTGTGAAAAAAGTGACTCAGTGACAAGATATGGTCAAAGACCAGTGCAACATTGATTTGTAACTTTCCAACACAGATTTCACAGATTTCATTCCCCGCTTTCCACTGTTCCCTTCTCCATCCTCCTCCTCCTTTCGTTCCTACTTCTCTCTTCCCCTTTGTTTAAACAGATTTCAGAGTTATATGAATTTAATTGTTCAATACATGCACACTACATAACAAAATATGGTTCATAAACTAGGAACATAACATAAAACCACACAGGGGTTTCGTAAAAAAGACTCGAAGCTAATCAACGATCGTTAATAACTCATTTATTGTTCTGTGCTTCTAGATGGGAGAGCTTGAAATAACACTGGTCACTATACTAGAATCGCAAACATCCAAACAACAACGTGAATCTTCACACCATGGTAAGCGACTGAACATCTGAGCACCTGATACACTTTTGAACCGACCACACGAGCACTGACGACGCTGACGGCTTAACAGATTGGCATTTATTCTGTTTTTTTTTTATTGTCGTTTGGGGAGAGCGTATGGGTGTTGGGCGTGGGTACGATTCGTTGGCGTGGGGGTCGGCTTTGGGGCGCGGTTCTGCGTGGTGGTGGTCGCGTGAATGTCTGGGTGTCAGTCTATGTTGTTTGTCCTTTTGGGTGCCGGATTCTTTGATTGTTGTGTTGTTGTGGCTCGTGGGGGTCTTGACGGGGTGTGTTTTGCCGGATGTGGTTGCCTGCTGGGTGGGCAGAACTCGGGGAAGGATGCGGCGGGGTGCCGGGCGGTGGGTTGTGTGGCGGTCACGCAACGTTCCGGTCTGCTTTTTTTCGGTGTTGCTAGCTGTAGGTTGTGTGGGGTGCTTGTGGTGGGGGTGTCGGGAGTTGTTACAGTCTTGTGTTCAGTTTTGCTTGCCATGTTACAGTGTTATGGGGCCTAACGCTGGGGGCCCGTTGTGATGGGGCGAACGGTGGCGTTCCTGGTCGATGTACCGATCCTTCGCAAAGACGGAATGGTTGGGAAAGAGGTGGCTGTGTAGTGATGCGTGCGGGGGGGTGGCAGAAATGTGGTTCTTGTGTCTGTCTTGAATATTCGGATTGGTGTGTTATTGATTATGATAGTGTTATTCGTGGGTGGCGTAGTGTGGTTGTTGGACGTGGATGGTGGTACTCTGGGTTTGGGGGGGGTGTGGGGAGGGTGTGGCAGAGACCGGCAGTCCGTATCGCTGTGTCCAATTGTTGGGACGGCGTCACGACGCACCTCAGCCCCCCCTTGGACATAATATCGATGGCATGATGTCTGGCCGGCGTAACGATTTGTTTGGTTATGCCGAAAAGACTGTCGATGGCTTTTCGTGCTGACCAGCTTCTCATAGGTTTTATTTGTCATCCATGAGTGTCGCGTCCGTGTTGTTAGCTGGGTCTTTACACTCGTAGTGTCGACTTGTTTCTTTTTTTTCGTCTTTCTGTCGTCTTCCTCTTGGCGTTAACCGTTCCCTTTTTTGTTCTTGAGTTCTCTGATTCTCTCTTTATCGTGTCGTGCGAAATTGGTTGTTCAGTACGTAATCTGTCTTGCTACATTGTCCGTCTTAGTAGATAATTTCGGGAAGCTAGATGCTATGCTCTTGTCTCTCATTTCGTTTAGTGTCCTAGCTTTTTACTAGTTATCAACAGTCAGTTGCCTTTTTTGTCTATGTTGCGTGCTCTTTTTGCTTATTTTTTCGTGGGTTGCTTCGGACTCATATGGTGTTGATTTGTTTTTTTGTTTGAACGTTTGTCGGTAGGTTTGTGTCACGGGCGATCCTCGCTGCGTTCCTGTCTGTGGTTCTGCAGTCATTTTATTCTATTTGGGTGAATCTGTCTTCCTTATTGTCTCTCGTGGGTTGTGTTCGCTCCCCATACCCGATACGTCACAGGGCCTGCCACTGATCAGAAATGTCAACTTATACGTATTTTGTGCTGATTCCGTGTTATTTTTTTTTTTGGTTTTTGTTGTTGTTGGTGTTTGTTTTTTTTTTTTGCTGCATTTGTATGTGGGTTTTCTAGACCCCTGTGGTTGTGGGTTGTTTTTGTGTTTTTGTTGTTTTGTGTTGCTGTTTTTTTATGTTGTTGTGTTGTTGGGGGGTCTTGGGGGTTTGGTGTGTTTGTTGTTTTTTTGGTGTTTTTTTTTGGTTGTTTTGGGTTTTTGTTTTGTGTTTGTGTTGTTGTTTTTTGTTTTGTTTTTGTGTTTTTGTGGTTTTTTGTTGTTTTTTTTGTTGTGTTTTGTGGGTGTGTGGTTTTTTGTTTGTTTTGGTTTTTTTGATTTTTGTGTTTGTTTTTTGTGTGGTGGGGTTTGTGTGTTTGGTTGTTGTTGTTGTTGGTGGGTTGTTGTGTTTTTTTTGTGTTTGTGTCTCCTTTTTCCGTGAGTCCTGATCAACGATTTTTTTTTTTTTTTTTTTTTTTTTT
>JADBJO010008605.1:20000-93895 GCA_016801955.1 Conus betulinus
AAAAATTTTATTAGGCGTTTTAGTACTATTCTTGATATATATATATATATATATATATATATATATATATATATATATATATATATATATATATAACTCCTGGTCAGATACCGGTATTTCGAAACCTGATTGTTTCTCCTCAGTGATCGCGGAAAGTGGTAATTTGACTCCTCTGCCTTTTCGGTTTTAAGAAGAATACTATACCAGAAAAAGGCTGGTGTGCAATACCATAGTATTTTGTTGAGTTTTCAAAAAACCAACCAAAGGTGCCACCTAAGAAGCAAAAGAAAAATCATGAAAGAGCAAAACAAGCTACATTTTCTTGTGAAAAGTAGAAAATATAAAAAGATAACCTCTTAACACACACACACACACACACACACACACACACACACACACACACATATATATATATATATATATATATATATATATATATATCAGAAAATACAACTAAAATGCCGAATAAAATTCTTAAAATGCTTGACCCCTTGGGGAGCAACATCTGTTAAAAAATAGGATGGTAAAAGGAAGTTTTAAAATCGACATTCAGATTTTAAAACTTCCTTTTACCATCCTATTTTTTAACATATATATATATATATATATATATATATATATATATATATATATATATATATACATAGATAGATAGATAGATAGATAGATAGATATACGCATGCATTTTGCACAGACACAGAGAGAGAATTATTGATAGATAGATAGATACTCGCCTGTGATACTAATATTACAAAACGACCTCCAAATGCCTCTGATAGATTCAGTTATTTAACACGCCTACCCATACATATTTACAGGCATATTACTGGAAAGAATTCATGAGAATCGGAGAAGATTCAAATCATCAACGCGTACTTACATCCGGCATTACTTACTTTAGAAAATGTCTTAGACCCTTTTTGAGGAAACAGAGGATGGATATTAAGACACCTTGATACCGTGTTGGAAATTTGCAGTATCAGCAAGGGTAGGTTAAAACTTATAGGAAACTGAAGGTGTAATGGATACACGAAAAATGGTAAAAACGCGTTGGTGGAACCAAGACACGGAAACAGCCCGGTGATAGAAACAGAAAGCATTGACTGCAAGACAGAAATATAGGAATAGACCGAGAGGTTTGAAAAAGAAAAATCAACAGAGTGAAATCAGACAATATCAAAACGTTTTGGTAATTTTACCAACTTATGGAAGGGAAAACCGCACAGAATAGAATTCGGCTCCAGATATCCTAACTGCTAATAGGATCAAGATGAGTGAAAAAAAATGCCATGCTCTACTGAAATACTTCACAGTACAGTGCGGTCAGAAAAAAGAGACTAGACAGAATCAACTTCCGGGGTGTTGTAATTAGCGTCGTTGATTCCAGGCTGGGAAGTCATGGTTTGATTTTCAATAGACTCAGGAACTTATAATCTATATGAAGTTTTTCGGCCCCGACCATAACTACCCATGGTTAATTTTGCGATAGGCTCACTGGGAAGACTGGACAATGCAGAAGAGCTTCATCCCCTTAATCGATACGCCTCTGATCCGCGTTGCTTAATTTGCCCAGGGTTGGTTGAAGCCGGGCGATATTAATATAGTAAGAGTGCAGTACAGACCTGTCATGAAGACTAAGATCAGAATGGAGCTCCATAGCATCGTCTTCATTATGATCGTCCTCATTGATCTGCATGAAGCCTCAAATTAGGTGGCCATCATGCCCTGCTCTTACGGTGACCTCAGTTTCAATTTCCGCTCACGCACGGCTGCTCCAGGATCAAGACACCATTATCACCAGTAGAAAGCTCTGCATTTTGGGTTTCTTCATGATGACTTGATATTCATTTTTTTTTTTTTTTTTCCCGTGGACTACGCATGCGAAGGGGTGTGCGGGACATACTAGGGTATGGCTGTGGTCAGGGAGCCCTGATCGGCGCTATGGGAGTAATGTCATCCAAATGGTACCGAAAATCGGAAAAGAAGAGAGAAAAAAAAAAAAGAGAAAGAAAAAGCTCAGATAGTAAGCAGAAACATGACGGGGCTAAGGAAATTCTTCACAGACACTGATTATTTTGATGTGTCAGTCTAGACACAAAGCATTCCAACAGCCTCTGGCTGAGCAGAACATGCCACTATGCTACACGGGAGTAATTCATAGAACTAAAGCAAAGAAAAGAGGCCTCGATGTGGCAAGGCTCGATCTAGCAAAAGCGTAAGGATCAGCTCAACGCAAAATGACCCAAGTGGTACCAGAGTTGCATAAAGCTCCTGAAGAACATTCTACGAAAACTGAGGAAGCATTTTCATGGCTTCTCAACGAGTATGAGTTTATCGACAAAGAAATGGCCAGCGGGCAGGATCTGTTTAGAAAATGACAAGCAATGGGCTGTACAGTTTCTCCAACACTTCGTATTTGGCAAAGGAGGTCATCTTCAAAGTATTAAGTTATACGTTCTGCAAGAGTCAGGAATGGATACCAGAATGCCCCCCTCCCACCCCCCCCCCCCCTTCCGCGAAAAGCCTTCATGGATGACACACCGGTCATGTTTTTTTGCCAATGAGGATGAAGCAGATAAAGTACTGAAGTAGTTTTGTAGCCTTATACAGGACGCGTTTCAAACCAGTACAATAAGCGAACTTACAATAAGCGAACTTAGCTAAAACAGTTATGTTCACCGTTGCCTACTAAACTATTCCAACAGTGACAGGAGAACCACTCAAGAGCATTAGAAGATGGTATAATGACTCTTTGAAGGACAAGGAAACGAGGATACAAGCAAGTGACAAGAGAACACCTACGAACAATAAACTAGTCTGGCCTCCCTGACAAATAAGAAGTCATGCTTGTAGCTCCTGAGACTTCTTTTGATAAAATGCGGCAGCATAAACTAAAAATACAAAGAAACACACAAAACAAGATGTAGAATAGCGCCAATTTAATAGACTGTACAAAACAGACACGGGAATTTTCGACACAAAGTCTTCATCAGACATGACAAGTTGCAAACACTCGTGAACAAAAACAATACTTCCCTTTTGGCTGTCAGGTAAGAAAAATTCTCTCCTGACAGCCAAAAGGGAAGTACTGTTTGGTTCATGTCTGTTTACAACTTGTCACGTCTGATGAAGACTTTGTGTCGAAAATTCACTTGTATGTTTTGTACAGTCTATTAAATCTTTGTTACTGTACATCTTGTTTTGTGTGTTTTATTTGTGTTTTGAGTAGTTTTCAGTAATGCAGCATTCTGTTTTCAGTGTATGGCAGAATTGGCACAGTGGAATCAACGGAAGCCAAATGAACAAGCACTCAACAAAATAACTTGGTATCCCACCTTGTGACACTGACAATGCACGCCACTGTTGCCAAACAAAGGGGAAGCTACCCATGAAATCCATTCATGATAGGTATATATTTAGAAAATCAAGGATACTACAATGCTTGAGGATTCAGGAAACAAGATTCAGTCTTGCCTGAGAGAGGGGCTGGCGGAAAATGGAAAATGTAGGAGGTAGTGGACGTGGCAAAGGAAAACCTGAAGATCAGAAAATTAAAAGGACACACAGATCAGGAGGCAGTGAATGGTGGTCAAGGGAAAACAAAACATGGTGATATAGAAGCTGATCGAAGAGGACGCTGAGAATATTTAGAAGGCTGTCCATCAGTCCAGTGAGCCGACAGTAATGATGGACTACACACCCCAAAGAAGTGTAAGCTGGAATGAAAGATGACTTATATGATGGCTTCTCTTAGGGTCAGCATTATCCCAAACCAAACTCCCTAACCGACTCTACGAATCAGTCTTTATAACAAAACGTACATTCACCTAGGACGTGAAGCATTTCAGAGGAGACAAATGGAGAAACGTTATTTGTTTGTTGCCAATGCTAGAACTCAAAAAGACTGAGATACGAAAAAGCCTACAAGATTGCTATGGTTATTGTCTGTTGTTTTCCAATGCGCTTCAAGTAAAGCCTTTTTTTTTAATAATCCTAACCTAGCTTTTGATATCTATTGCTTTCCTAATAAAGGTAAATTCTGCAGTATGATCTTAACTGAATCACACAGATGGGGCCAACCCGGCGATTGAACGTGTATGATTGCGTCATACTAAGGGAGGCGGGTGGAGGCTAGGAGGGAGCTGCCCCTTCCTTATGATAAAAATAGTCATAGAAGCGGGTGTTCACCACGGTATAACGCAATTCGGGTCATTTTGCAGCAGATGAGTCAGTCATAGCAAGAGGCTGTTCATCACGATGTAACGCAGCTTGGGTCGTTTTGCAGCAGATGACTCAGTAAGTCATAGCAAGAGGTTGTCACCACGGTATAATACAGTCTGGGTCATTTTGTTGCAGATCACTCAGTCAGTCATAGCAAGAGGCTATTCACTGCAGTATAACACAAACTGGGTCATTTGCAGCAGATAACGCAGTTAGTCAAAGCAAGAGGATGTTCACCATCGTATAACGCATTGGGGACACTTTGCAGCAGTCTCCTCTGTTAGACCCCCCCCCCCCCCCCCCTCCCCCCCCCCCCCCCCCCCCCCCCCCCCCCCCCCCCCACACACACACACACACACACAAGTTTTACATTGGGTGTCGCAGTTCGGCTTTTGACAATACCTAGTTGGAACACGGCATATAATTTACGCGGAAGGCCTGGAGATTGTATAAATGGATGTGCTTCAAATGGGCTAAATGAGGATGGTGAATTATTGTTGTCTTATCCTTGGTTATCAGGTTTCTTTCTAGTGTTGTGTGCAATACAGCTGATCAGTTTTGTGCTTCTTTGTAGTTGATATTCTGTGAGAGGGTATTCTGTATTAGCATTTGTCATTTTTTTCCTCTTCAGTTGCAGTTTTCCTCATTTTGCTTCTTTATCCTCTTTTGTCGTTGTTGTTGTTTTTTGTTTTTGTTCCCCTTCTTCTGCTTCTTAATGTACGCCAGTTTGTTTGTCTTTCGTGGTCTTCATTTCTATCTCAGTGGAGAAAATTATGTAGTATATCTGTTTGTTGTCCAATTGCTGCTTGATTGCTGACGTTATTTTTCACGCCTTTCACACCACATGAAGCTTACACTAGTTACAACATGACCACCATTATGGCATACTGGCAGGTGGTGGCTTATGCTGTGGAAAGAGTGAACAACATGAGTTTGCTCCCCAACAACCTGACGCTGGGATTTGTTTACCAGGAAGACTGTGGAAACAAACATGTGTCAGCTGCTCAGTCTCTGGCCTATGTGCCCCAAACCAGTTGCTCAGGTATAGCATTTACTTTTCTTAAATTCAATCTCTACTCGGAATTTTTATGCGTTTCATATGTATACACATAGAGAGTTAGAATAAAAGCAATATATGTAAATGACTAAATCTCTCTCTCTCTCTCTCTCTCTCTCTCTCTCTCTCTCTCTCTCTCTCTCTCTCTCTCTCTGAAATACGCAAAAAAATACGCATAAGTTGTAAAAAGACTTTTCCAAAATCGATCATAATTATTTAGCTTGATAATGATCCATGTTAACTTCAGTAGCTGACAGTGTGTTCTTGGTGGCGTGAAGCGCCTAGTTTGCTGGCAAAGTGTCTGTATGCTTGCCATCTCTTGTTTGCAGCAGCACTATGGAAAGAGAGCCGAGTGCCTATGTCTCTCCTGCCTGTACATAGCCTCTCCACTACAAGCCCTATTTAGTGCCTCCACGTGGCACGCACGTCCACTGGGTACCTTACAGCCCCAGGCCAAACTACTGGAGACTTGGATGAGGCTGACCCCCTAACTATGCAACGTGCAGGCCCACTAGCATGTGGACGTGCTGTGAAGTTCATAAACCAACCCCCCAGCCATGGGCAAATAGCAGGGCAGAGGGAACTCTTCAGCCTCACATCGGCCATCACTTAAGGTCACGGATACTTCGAACAACAAAGCTGCCCATCCTGGGGCCGTCCAGCACATGCCAGCTACTGCACCTGTGGGACAATGAGCGCCACAAGGCGGGAGGGTGGAGAAGAGACAGCACACCTCAAAAAGTCTTTGTGCTGGTCAGGCAAGCAGGTATGCTGATAAATCCAAAGGCAACCCTTACCAGCTATTTCCAATTTCTGCGGCAATAGGAAAGCAGTGTCGCGGACCGGCAAAGGATATTGCTGGAGGTCCCTAGCAACAATCTGCACTTAGGCAGCTGTAGGCTGATGGTCGTTCATTGTACACCAGGGTAGATACAGTGCTCGTAAGCGAAAGCGAACGCTTACTACAGCGACAGAGCAGCCCTATTCAGAGATAGCACTACCCTTCCCACATGCATAGGAGGAGACAAAAGATCCCTAAACAAAGCCTACCCTTTACAGTACCTGTGTCATCCAACAAGTCGGTCTAAAGACAAAGCACAAGAAAATGCAGATGCCCTTGACATTCTGGGCATGGTATGTCCAAACTTTACTGGCCAGAGATAAAAGACTTGTGTGTCATACTGCTCTGATTGCCAAGATGCTAGGCCATTATCAAATCGACCTAGTGGCTCTGAGTGAAACAAAACTTCTGGGCAAGAGACTGCTTGAAGAAGCTGGAGGAGACTACAAATTTTACTGCATCGAGAAGCCTGAAGAAAACTCAAGAACTTCTGGTGTTGGATTTGTTATTTGCACAATGTTTGCCTGGAGGCTGGCTGCATGCTGCTCGGCATAATGATGACTACCGATATTGCGGCTTAGTCTTACAAAGGACCAAATTTGCCACCATCATCAGCGCGTACGCTTCAATAATGACGAACCCAAATGACATCAGACAAGCCTTCTAAGAGGAGCTGAACAGTGTCATCACTGAGGTCAGCCCCCAAGAACAAGCTCATCATCCCCAGGAACTTGAACGTGCCTGTGGGGAAGGACCACTCCACTTCGCCCAACGTTCTTGGACGCCATGGCACTGGAAACTGCAACTCCAATGGCATGCTGTTGTATCAGTGTTTGCACAACATGAACTTTACATTACTAGCACCATCTTCCAGCAGGCAGACAAGTTCAAGAACACGTGGATGCACCTTCACTCCAAACAATGGCACATCCTTGATTATGTTTTTGTTCACTAGAGGGACAGACTTGCTGTCCTCATTGCACGCTGCAGGAGGGTAGCTGACTGCTCATCCAATCACTGCCTGATCAGGATCAAGATGAACATTCAGCTTGCCCTGAAGAACAGACTGGCCAGAGACAAGCCCCCATCAAAGCAAAACATTGTTTGCCTATATACCAGCAGAGACGCTCCACAAAAAATGATCCAGGAACTTCTGTCGAACATCCACTTTACAAGAAAAGACACTGGTGAGGAATAGAAAACTTAAAAAATCCCTAAAAAATGATCTAGCTGACGCCCCAGGCTTTTTGAACACAAACATAAAGACTAGTTTGTTGAAAACGACCCAGAGATCAACAAGCTGATAGACATATTCCACAAGACCCACAGAGATCACTTAAACAAGAAGACCTGCGAGAAAAAGAAACAAAAGTACCAGCAATCCAGGCAGCCCATCCAGCAGAAGCTTCGGCGGATCCTGAATGATTGGTCGGAAAATAAAGCAGGAAGTCTACGAGCTGTGGCGGACATCAACGACATGAAGACATTTCACGATGGCCTTTGCACCATCTATGGACTAAAAACTACAGGGTCAACACCCATTTGTACTTCTGACAAGACCACATGGCTGACAGATATGACTGGCATCCTTGCTCGCTGGAATGAGCACTGCAATGCTCTCTTGAACAGAGACTCATCAATATCTGATGAAGCAATTACAGCGCTCCTCCATCTGCCCCTGAAGGAATCTCTGGCAGACCCACACTCCAGTGCAGAGACTGCTAAGTCTCTGAAGCAGACCACAGCCAAGAAAGCACCTGGAACAGAGGGAATTGCAGTTGATATCTACAAGAATGGAGGCGAGGTACTTCTGTAAAAGCTGACCAGCCTCATCCAGTCCATATGGGGGAAAGGACAGAAGTGCCCCGAGACTTCAAAGACGCCTGTATTGTACACATCTACAAGGAAGGGTGATAAAGCATCCTTTGATAATCACCATGGGATTTTTCTCTGTAGGGCATCGCATGAAAGATTCTTGCAAGGATCATCTTGAACTCTCATCATCCACATAGCAAACTCCATCGTCCCTGAATCTCATGACACAACTGACATGGTGTTCGCTGCTTGCGAGCTATAGAGACAGTGTTGTGAGCAGAATCAGGAGCTCCACACAGTGTTTTTTGATCTCATCAAGACCTTCGACATCGTTAATCAGACTGGCTCGTGGAAGATTCTTCACAAGTTTGGTTGCCTGGAAAACTCATCTCGCTGATCGTCGTTCATTCCATGATGATGGCATGTTGGCGAGTATGCAAGAAAAATTTAGATACTCTGGCCCATTTCCACTGAAAAAGGGATGCGTTTTGGCTCCCACCCTCTTTTTCCTTCTATTTGCTGCAATGCTGATTGATGCGTTTCGGGGCTGTGAAAAGTGGATATAAATTCAGTTTCATTCAGACGGCAAACTTTAATAACCTTTGACAGCTTCAGGCCAAGACTTTTGAGAGAGTTCCTCTTTGCTGCTGACTGTGCATTGGCCACACATTCCCATGAAGAGATCCTGTGCACCACAGATCACTTAGCAAGGGTCAATCGACGTCTTGGACTTACAATCAGCTTGGTGGGATCGAGGCCTTGTTCCAGCTTTCACTGCTTGGAGCTGGCAGTGCTCCACCACCACCTGTCGTCATCAACATTGCAGAGATAAAAAAATGTGGAGAAGTTCTGCTATTCGGGCAGCACTGCAAGCAGCAATGGATATCTGGATGCAAAGTGATGTTGCGCATTTCAAACGCTGGCTCTGCCTTTAGCAGAGTCTCAAAGAGTCTGTAGCAAGACCATTGTATCAAATTGCGCAAAAAGGTCGTCGTGCACAGAGCTCTGGCTCTGAGCGCTCCCCTCTACTGTTTTGAGACTTGGACAACGTACCGCAGACATATCCAACTACTCGAACAGTCCATTAACGATCCTTGCGCAAGATCTGCAGCATCAAATGGCAAGACAGAGTGTCCAACCCACAGGTCCATAAGAAGTGTGGCCTACCCAGTATTCAATGTATAGTCATCAAAAGCCAGCTCTGATGGTCAGGACAAGTTGTATGTATGGAGGACAGCAGAATTCTAAAGATGCTACTCTTTGAAAAACTGAAAGTAGGAAAACGTTACCAAGAAAAGGCCTCTCAAGAGATACAAATACACCTTGAAAACCAAACTCAGAAGCTGCAACATCGACGCAGCTTCCTGGGAAGATGTCGCCTTTGACAGAACACAGTGGAAGCAATGGTGTACCCAGGGCATAGAGACACTCGAGCGCAACAGAGCTGTTGCAATCCAGCAAATAGGAATCGGAAAAATTGGGCCAATCCAGGAAAATAGGAATCGGAAGAAACAGGGCCTTCCTTGCAAAACTCCATTCCATGTAGCATCTGTGCACGACTTTGTGCATTAGGAATTGGTCTTCATTCCCACATGAAGACCCACATCAGAAGACCTGCCTGCCTACTCATCCATTGGAGACGACGGGAAAATCCATCATCAGAGGGATTAAGCGTATGTTACCATATTCGGTTATATGAAAGTGTGCAATACAATAACAGAAAAAAAAAAACATATCAGGAACTTATGAAAAGGATACAAACCTCCATGAAAATAAATTATATCCTAGTTCATGTATGCATAAGATGAGGTTAATCTTTGAGAGAGTCTTTGATCGTCCATGAGATTTGTGACAATGTTGTTTATTGTTATAACTAGTTTCCCATCATTGATTTGGTATTGCGGAAGACGTGACGACTAGATAGAAGCACAGACTCAAGATTTTACCTGGTCTCATTGTGTGTGTGTGTGTGTGTGTGTGTGTGTGTGTGTGTGTGTGTGTGTGTGTGTGTGTGTGTGTGCGTGCGTGCGTGCGTGCGTGCGTTCGTGCGTGCGTACGTGCGTGCGTACGTGCGCGTGTGCGTGCGTACGTGCGCGTGTGTGTGTGTGTGCGTATGTGTGTGCGTGTGTGCGCGCGCGCGCGTGTGTGTGTGTGTGTTTGTGTGTGTGTGTGTGTGTGTGTGTGTGTGTGTGTGTGTGTGTGTGTAATTTATCATGACATTACACTTTCATTTACTGATTTTGTGGGATAATTAAATCACTTGAATAATTTAGCCAACACACCAGATAGATCAGGATTATGACTAAATGTAAAAAAAAAAAAAATCCTAAAGTTTTGGTATACGATAACAGAGTCACCTTTCTCGTTAGAAAATAAGAAAATCATGAGAATGAAAATCAGGTATACAATACTGTTATTGCATACCAGCCTTTTTCTGGGATAGCATTCTTCTTAAAACCGAAAAGGCAGAGGAGTTAAGTTACTACTTTCCGCGGTCACTGAGGAGAAACAATCAAGTTTCGAAATAGCGGTATCTGACCAGGAGTTATATGTTAGTGAGTTTCCTCCCCATTGGAGAGTGACTTCTCTTTGGAGACTGCCTCTGGAGACATTGGAGTTTGCATTGGTGGGTTGCGAGAATGGATGGAAATTCGGGTGCACATATTTTAAAGTTAACATGAGTGAGTTCGTTGGATATATGGAGAGAGAAAGAGAGAGAGAGAAAGTGAGGGAGGTGAACAGGTTGATGCGTTGGTGTAGATGGTGGCGTTGGGGGGAGTGGGAGAGAGTGGGGAGGGTGGTGAGTGGGAGAGAGAGAAAGCATACGCCGGTGTTTACGAAGATGAACGGAAATCCTCATACATGTTGGGCAAGAGAGTGAGTGTGAATGTTGATACATGAATGCACGAGAAAAAGGGTTTATCTAATTTGTACAAAGCTTCCTGAACTGTTTTCTTGTTAAATGTACCATATATATACAGTGTGCTTCTATAAACAGTTGCCAGTGCTGAAGAAGCTTTTTAAGCGAAAATTTTATTGGAGAATATACAATTTAAAATGAAACTGGTTACTTCTGTGTTTTTTTTATTTTACTCCAAATATATATATATATATATATATATATATATATATATATATATATATATATATATGTGTGTGTGTGTGTGTGTGTGTGTGTGTGTGTGTGTGTGGACAACATGTGCTGTGCAAAGTTTGTTTTTATGTAATTGCTAGAAAAACTACAGTTTTGATTTTCAACAATTCCCACAGCTTTCAATAATACTGTTTACTGCAATAATTCTACATACAGTCCTCATTTGAAATCATTTTGATTAACATATTTAATCTGACCAGCCTTTTGTGAAACAAATATCCCAAGATATATCACCTAATATTTTTGCCGACAATTTTGCTTTTTATTACCCTTGTTTTATATCTTGCGACACAACGAGGTGCCATTTGGCACAAAATTTTTTGAGTGCTCAGTTTAGCTATGAAATCGCTTTTTTAAGTGTTCAGTTCAACTCTGAAATTGCTTTTTTTTTTTTTTTTTTTTTTTTTTTTTTTTACATCGTATCATTACTTTTACAAATAAATATCAATTGCTAAAGAATAGCCAGTGTAGTATAGAAAGTAGAGCTCAGTATCATACTTTGCTATTTATGCTATATATATTTATATTTGTTTCCAACGTTCATGTTTTTATTCAAGGGAATATGTTCAACATAGCTTTTTCTGGGCAATGTGGCTGTATGTTGCAATATTTTATAAGAAAGTAAAAACATTCGAAAATTACCATTACCATTTCTCTGCATACCTGCATAAACAGCTTGAAACGATATTTTCCAATGTGCTCTGTCTGAGGGCAATTGAGAATAACAACATATTTCAATTTATGTGTAGAAGTTCTGTATCGATTGATCCATCTTAATTTCAATGCTGCAAGATATGTTTTTATGTCTGAGAGGCTCAGCCCATCATTGTGAATCTCTTTAACAGCCGCTTTTTTTTTTCTACGAATTTTGTTCTGTCTTCTATTCCCAAACTGAACACAAAATATTTCGAATTTTTTCATGATACGATCAGGTGGATTTGACAACATATATAGATGCGCAGGCATTGAAAGAGTCACTTTCATTAACATAACAAACCTCACTTGCGGTGTAATCAGTCTTTTTAGTTTCAAAATGGGCAGGCACAAACTGAAATAATCACAAAGACAGAATTAAACGGCCTGCAATACGAAGGAACAAGCAAGTGTTTGTTTTGTAATTTGTTTGTTCTACTAAGTCTTTTTTGACACCAGTGTTTTTAAGTAGAAACAGGATTTTGTGTTTACTTCGAGATTCTCGTTATTTTTTTTTCTTTTCATTTAACTGCAGTCTTTTTAACTATGTACCCAATATTGTATACTCCTTAGATTTCAGACCATTTTAAGAGGCAGCATATATTTCATCTTACAATAGTTCATGCTCCCTAGCCATAATATTGAAGTATTGTTCTTCACATGGTTATTAACAAACTGATCTGCTTACTTGCACCAATGCTGTCAGGCTGACGCCCAGCATCAAATAGTTATGTCTTTCACATTGTTGTTCTCTCACGCAGTACCAGCAACCGAAAACAACAGTCAAGAGGCGTATGATGTGGTAGCAGTGATAGGTGGAACTTACAGTCCAACTTCCCGTGCTATTGCCAACGTACTGGGAGTTGCGAAGATCCCTCAAGTTAGTGTGTACGCCTCCAGTGATCAACTCAGCGACAAAGACCGATATCCCTATTTTGTTAGACTTACCCCGCCTGACAGGTTGGTGTCTCTGGCTGTAAGTATCGTCTTTTTTCTTCCTACCCTCTTTTTAGATCTATAGAAAAAAAAAATGAAATACCCTTCCTCTGATTTTACTCATGATAAATGCCATACCGATGCATTAAACTTGATCGATTTTCTCTATCATAATGACAGCTGAACGTGTTTGGGATGCCAAGAAAAGAAAAGGAAAAAAAATCGTGACTTGCCTGTTTTGAGTGCGATGACTATTTTAACATGTTATTGATAGATCATTTTAAATGTATTTGTGTTCAGTTTGCTTATTCAGTTTACAGGAAAACAGTTGCAATGCCGCGAAAGCAAACATTATGGATTTATTGAGCAATGACACTCAAATGAGTATCAGATTGACTGATAAGTGTAACAAACGGAGTGTGCGTCATAACCCCCGTTCTCTCCCTCTCTCTCTCTCTCTCTCTCTCTCTCTCTCTCTCTCTCTCTCTCTCTCTCTCTCTCTCTCTCTCTGTGCGTGCGCTAGCACCAGCGCGCGCGCGTGTATGTATGTTTATCTGTATATGTGTTGGGTTCAACTTTTATGTCAGAGCATCATCTAGATTTACAAATGGAAGAACAATACAAATTTGAAAGAATCATAACTATCTACAGTTCTTCCCAACCATCTCCTTACGCAAAAAAGCGAGCAATGTACAATCAGCATATTCTGTAGGTAGGAATATGTGAAACATGCACTTATGCGTTTGGATTTAAGAGAAATGACAAAATTGCTGCAGATCTTGAGAAACTTCATATTTTCCATGACAACAGTGTATGCTGGAGTCTATGACAATACTCCTTTTTCAGAATACCGTCGGTGAACAGAATGTTATGCCAAATTTTATTTGAAACGATGTAAGCTCTATTGGTTGTGTGTGTGTGTGTGTGTGTGTGTGTGTGTGTGTGTGTGTGTGTGTGTGTGTGTGTGTGTGCTTTGTTTTTTCAATGATTTCACTCAAGAATTCTGGATCGCTAATACTCCTTACTCTGCTTTTCGTCTGACCAGAGCGTTGGGCTAATGCGTAGGTCCAACAACTGCTAAGTCGTAGTCACGAGGCCCTCTTCCCTAATTCTCTCATCTTAGTTGCTAATTCATTTATCCATCAGCTTAAAATGCATGCGTCTCAAACTTTGTGGATATGGTGTTGCATATATGGACTAGTCCGCACGCAGTGACGCCTCCTTGATGAAACTGAAACTGAAACTGCTTTTCTCTTGGCAGGCTAAGTAGCATGGAAAGTAACACTTTGAAATGAGTATCGTGACATTGTAGTAGTACACATGCGTATGTGCAGAACAAAAATGACAGTAGAGACAGGTGTAGTCTTATTTTGCGGTTCTTCACAAGTCCAAGGACACAGACTCAAAAACAAATCTGACGCTATCTGTGCAATTTTCTAAAGAGAAAGTAGACATAAAATTATGAAGTTTTCATGTACATACATACACACACGCCTGCGCGCGCCTTCACGCACGCAAGCATACGTGCACGGACCCACTCATACATTCACACATATAAGTAAAATCTAAACGACATAACCCTCCATAAAAAAATGCACCTCTGCAATCTTGGAGGCAGTCATCCACGCACATTTCTGCCAGTAGTACATGCTAAGTCGATCTTGCTTAAGACCCGTTTTTTTTTTTTTTGTTGTTGTTGTTTTTGTTCAGTTTGTCAAAGATGTTCTCCTTTTCAGGCGTGGGTTCTGCGTCAGATTCCAATACCATCTTTTATCCGCGAAATTCCACACAGAACATGGTCTTGCCGTCCTTCTTCACGAGCGCAATGGTTAAACAGTATGGTGACACCGATGGTTGAATAAAATCCATGCGAAGCAAAGACTGGACCTCATCCCAGACATAGTAGGAAATATCCCTTCACATCACAGGTGCTACTTCCTCAGTACCTTGCTGCACACGAACCTGAAGTCGGTTGATGTTGGATGTCACGCTCTGCAGATGTTATTCGTAGACAGTTTGTAGATTGTAGAGATTGGCATGGAAGAGGCCGTGCTCACTGCCGACTGCAACACAGTAGTTTTCCTGAGCCACACTTTCCAGTACTGTGAGATGTCCCTTTCAGACAAGTTCCGACTTGTTCTGTGTGGTCGGTTGAAGTACAAGCACCATAGACTCTTGTCTTTGCATCAAATGGTGTTTGTTCTCCTGACAGAAGTAGATAGGATCTCTCGCGCGCGCTGTGTTGCACGAATCAGCAATCGTGTTCATTAGAGAGCTACATTCTCCACGGCTATAGGCAACTCGGGACGCTCTAGCTGAATCCACGTGTCTTTGAGAACCTTCATAGGGCCAAACACTTTCTTCCCATGGTGGGGTTTGACCAGCGAAACCCGGTGCGCTCTTGCGGAACTTGATGGTGTGCGATTAGCAGCATGAGGATCCACCTATTCCACTCTAATCGCTTCTCAGGCGTAAATAAGAGCAGCATATTTTTCTGTGTTGTGTGTAAACCACTCCAAAAGTCCGTTACACCATGCATGGTAGGACGTTGTACGTAGGCCTTTATCAGACTGCTACCTGTAAACCTCCTTGAATACGACCCACAGTTTCAGGAATTCCCGGCCGTGTCTGCATGTTCAATGCTGTTTTTCTGCTACCTTCTGTGCCAAAATCTGTCGCAGTAGAACCTGTAGCAAATGCACCACGACGAGTGCATGCTAATGGCCGTTCTTTGACACAGGGGTTATGGGAGCAATTAGTTCCATTCCCACTCTTTGAAAGGGCTCCTTTATGAAGGGCATCTTTGCTAACAGCAACTGCAGAACGCCCTTTGTCTACAAACGAGACTGGTAGTAACGCCTAATGACTGCAGTCCAATGCACAAATGCCAACATGCCATCCTTGGCCTTCGCTACCCCTTGGTGTGCTGACATTGGTGTGCAGTGCCCTAAGGACATCACAGCTGATTTCAGACCAGAGGAAACACAGATCTGAGTGATTCTCTCATGTGGTTTTTGTACCTGCCCATCTGGACCTTTCTCTTGCAGAAATAATGAACTGTGACAAACTTGGAAGTATGCATAATCTCCATCTCAAAGCCTCCCAATCGCTACAAACACGTCGCCCCCATGACAAAAAAAACCTCAAGGAGGGAGGGGGATGAGGAGCGGCGGGGGTGGAGCGCACACAGTGATTGATTGCCCTTAGTCACGGGACAAAGCAATAAGCTCACCCCCTCCCGTTCAGAAATTACACACACAAGACGTTGGGAGGGAGCAAACCGAAAACCGTCCTTCCCCATCACCCCTCAGCGACTTCGCGATTATCAACAATCAGTTGGTAATCGGTCGTTGTCAGAGTAAGTCATTAAACATACACAATATAGTATCACACACACACACACACACACACACACACACACACACACACACACACGTGCACGCACGCACGCACGCACGCACGCACGCACGCATACGCATGCACGCATGCACGCACGCACGCACGCACGCACACACACACACACACACACACACACACACACACACACACACACACACATAAGCGTGCGCACATGCGCGCACTTATAATCAAGAATACAACTGTTATAATTGTTTGCTTTTTTATGCTATCCTGATTTCCGATTACGCTGCTCTGATTCGAGGGGGAAAGACGGGGAAAAAATTAGTACTAGATTAGAAAATATTAAATATAAGGAGCATTGTTTACTTATCAAAATCAGGTAATCTTAATCAGCAAGCTCTCTCGTGTAGTGCCTGGGTGTTCAACAGTAATGGTGTCTCAGACCAGACGAGAGTCCATGGACAGCAAATTAAACTATGCTTTTTTTTTTTTTTTACACCTAAACAAACGGCGCAGACAAGAGAGTTTGCAGCATGCAAAAGTATTGATATAGATTACATTTCACATAACCTTGCTTTTTCATGATTCCAACACACTCTCAGATAAAATCTTAAAAGATTTACTGTTCCACCGAATGAAAGAGACGAACAAATTACAAGACAAAACACAAAGCGTTTTGACCTTTTGGGTCTATTTCCTATCTGTTTTGCAGCAAATTTGAGGAGATAAGTAATTGTTCTTCCTTTGCTTTCGCTGTCTCGAATGTTGTTTGCCTTGCCCGAAGAAGAACGAAGAGGTCGAAACGAGTCGTGCTTTTTCTTCTAATTTGTTTGTCACTTTTTCTTCCGCCAGAACAATAAATCTTCTTTTAAGTTTGTTTCAATATCCACCTGCAGTCAGCTCACTTTCAAACCACCTTCTCACAAATACACAACCAATAGTATGTAAATGATTCAGTTTAGCCCCACTGAAAACCAACACATTTGAGTTTTAAAAGTGCTTCTAACACGTGCTAAAGTGTAGCTTCAACAAATGTTATGTGGTTGGGAAAACTTTCAAAAAAAACAACAAGCAGTGCGTGCTTGCGCGTGCGCGCTTCTGTGTGTGTGTGTGTGTGTGTGTGTGTGTGTGTGTGTGTGTGTGTGTGTGTGTGTGTGTGCATGCATGCATGCGTTCGTGCATGCGTGCGTGCGTGCATGCGTATTTGCGTGCGCGCGCGCGCGCGCGCGTTTGTGTGTGTGTGTGTACGTGCGTGCGAGTGTGAAGGAATGTACTGTGTAATTCAACACCACGTGAGGACTACAGCTATATTACGTCCATAAGAGTTGAAGTTGTGAACTCTTCCTGGATGAAGACTAATCACTGTAAGTCCCACAAATTACGTGCAATTACACCCCCACCCCACCCCCACCTTCTCCCAAACACAGAAAACCTTCACGCGAACACATAAAATTCTACCGCCTTGCCCTTTCCCTAGGCCACACTATCCAGTTACCGCATGTGTTAATGCGCATGTCGTAACCACGATTTCACATTTTTAGATACGAGATTGAAGCCATCTCTCAGCTGATATTCTACCATGGATGGACTTACGTGTCGGTGGTGTACTCCAGTGACAACTTTGGTCAGAACGGCTTCAAACGCTTGTCCTCTCGGCTGGAGAAGAACGATGTGTGCCTGGCTGTGGTTGAAAGCATTTATGGATGGTCAACCGCAGAGGTCACTTCCTTAGCTCTCCGTCTCTGTTGTTTATATATCTTTGTCTCTAGTCTCTGTCTCCCAGAGTCTGCGTGCATGATTTGGTGTGTGTGTGTGTGTGTGTGTATGTGTGTGTGTGTGTGTGTGTGTGTGTGTGTGTGTGTGCGCGTGCGTGTGTGTGTGTGTGTGTGTGTGTCTGTGTGTGTGTGTGTGTGCGCGCGCGCGCGCGCGTGCAGCATGCGTATTGATATGTGTGTGTGTGTGTGTGTGTAGGGGGGGGGGGGGGGGGGGAGTTCTGTGTAATCACCTGAGAGAGAGAGAGAGAGAGAGAGAGAGAGAGAGAGAGAGAGAGAGAATATGTTTATATGCATTGAGAGAGTATGTGTGCGCAAGTGTGTGTGTGTGTGTGTGTGTGTGTGTGTGTGTGTGTGTGTGTGTGTTCTTTTTACGCACTCAAATGAGAGAGTGAGAGAACGAGAGATACTTGTTTCTTTATGTATGTTCTCTCTCTCTCTGTTTCTCTCTCACTCTGTCTCTCTCTGGCTCTCTCTCTCTCTCTCTCTGTCTCTCTCTCTCTCTCTCTCTCTCTCTCTCTCTCTTTTGTCTCTCTCTCTCTCTGAGACACACACACACACACACACACACACACATATATATATATATATATATATATATATATATATATATATATATATATTGTCAGACGTTTTGTATCCATGCATGCACGCACATACACACGAACATGACGTCTTTCCTCCGCACACAACTGCATCCACTCCATACACATAAGGCGTTTACTCACTGCAAGTGTCCACACACACTCTCTGTGGTGTCCGGAACTGGCTTCCTCTGTGCGGGGATCCCATACTGCCCACTACTTATCACAACTACTGGTCGGCGCGACAAACTTTTGCCCAACCTGGATCTTCCCGCGGATCGGAACTTGGCCCGGGAACGCGCGCAGCCCGGCCATCCACCTTAGTGCCCGATCTCCAGTCTCTTCTTTTTCCTCTACCGCACGGGGAGTCGGCCCAGCTATAACAAACCGGATAAACACGAGTTCAAAACACTGCCAGCAGCAGTTAGCAGTCATGTTACACTTAACATTTTTGAACTCTTCAATTTTTCAAACATAGTTTCGGTTCCGACAATAAACCGTTGAAAACAAAATGGAGAATCATCTAGATTCTCACAATATAAAATTAGATACTTACGGCTTGAGTACCGGTCATTCAACTACAATTCACATACTTCTGTATGTGTTAGGCCTCTGCCTTTATCAATGGGCACAGTCCGCCTCTTCTTCATCTAAATCATCTGTTCCATTCTCAGAGTGCGCACCGATACAGGTCAACGCCTGTTTATATTCAAATCGCGTGAACAGTGTTAAAAATTTCACTCAAACCCTGGGCCACGTTCAGTCAATACGCTCCCTTGTGTCACACGACTAACCTATAGTGTAACGCACGAATCAATAATCTTTTTCTTAATCTGTACTGTCTCATGTAATCGCGTAGCATACGAAATATCGCTCCGCATTACATGACACCCCCCTTCCCGGGGTAAGATTTTTCCACCGGAGAAATCTTGCAAAAGGATACCCCACAGAGGAACCCAAAACCAGAAGTACTATATATATACATACAAATGCACAAAGTATATTCATCAAAGGAATCAACACTTTTTATCCATGGATCACCTCAATATCTCCAAAAAAATACATAATCCATCTTAAGCACAACACTTGCATGATCCATACACTTCCTGCCAAACCCAACAGAATATGCAAGATGAAACCATTAAGAACTGCACTATATGCATAGATGAAACAGTAAGCACCCACACAAAGATATCAAAAATATGCAGTGATCTTTCAAAAGACAACAACCTCAAGAAATCCATCGTGTATCAATAGCATGAGACACACGTTAAAATCACCAATCATGGTTCAAAATTATCTACATGACCATGAACATGCACAGCAGCCAATCTGCAATGGTCATTTACAATGACACTACACCAAATCATTTTCACCCATGAACGCAAGTAAGAGAAATACAGACAATTTGACCACAAAATGATACAGCAATAATGTATATACACAATTCTTAGACTTGTATCTTGTGTAGACCATACTCACTCAAACTTGTAGCTAACTGTAGCTTACAAGACAGGAATGAATAAGCAATGATCAATCACAAATACAAAATACAGCATCAGCAGACATAAAACACATGGTATAGCACTACTCCCTGGACAACAAATCTGCGAAAATATTAGATGTCCCAGAGATAGGCTCAACAGTGAAACAGTACTCTTGAATGCTTAATGCCCATCTTAACAGGCGATTTTTTTTTATTTTGACGCTTTCAAAAATGTCAACGGTCTGTGGTCAGTTTGCAAAACAAAAGGTCTCCCTGATAAAAACCTAGCAAACTTGTCCAGTCCCCAGACCAAAGCAAGACACTCCCTTTCAATAGTCGAGTATCTCTCTTGCACCACAGAAAACTTTTTGCTAGCGTATTGCACTGGATGTAAAAGTCCTGACTTTTCCTGTAGCAAACATGCACCCATGCCCTTACTGCTAGCATCTGTACGTAAGACAAAATCTTCATCCAAGTTAGGAAGAAGTAACACAGGAAATGAATTGAGTACAGCTTGAACCTTCTCCAAACTTTTCTGACACTCATCAGACCACTCAATCTGACGCTTCTTATCTCCCTTAGTCAGTTCAGTCAAAGGTGCAGTAAGACTAGCAAAATGAGGAACATATCTGCGATAGTAGGACAAAAGACCCAACAAAGAGCGAACCTGCTTCTTCGTAGTTGGCTTACCCACAGACAAAATCTTTTGCACTTTCTTGACTTCCGGACGAACATGACCAACGGAAATCATATGTCCCAAAAACTCCAACTCCTGAAAACCAGCCAGCACTTTTGACGGACGAGCTGTCAACCCAAACAACCTGAGACGGGTCAAAAGCATGCGTAAGTAGTCCAACAACTGCTGCCAAAGACGAGCTGCAAGAAGAATGTCATCAAAAAAACTTACAGCTGAAAACTGATACAACTGCAGCTTCCGCATCATTCTTGCGAATGTAGCTGGTGCGTTCTGCAACCCGAAAGGCATTTCGTCCACTGAAACAACCCAAAAGGAGTTT
Organism: Conus betulinus; assembly: GCA_016801955.1. Lineage (NCBI taxonomy): Eukaryota > Metazoa > Mollusca > Gastropoda > Neogastropoda > Conidae > Conus > Conus betulinus. Next base: position 40,936 of record JADBJO010008605.1, read on the forward strand.
GAAACGCAGTCTTTTCCTTATCCTGAGGCAACATAGGTATCTGCCAGTATCCCTTCGCAAGGTCTACTTTGACAAAATACCGACCTTCAGACAAACGACAGAAAATATCCTCAACATCTGGAATCGGTTCAGAGTCGAACACAGTGACCTTATTGAGAGCCCGATAATCGATACAGAATCGAATTGAGCCATCAGGCTTACCCACCAGAACGACTGGAGAACTGTACGGTGATACAGACGGTTCAATCACTCCAAGATCCAACATAACCTGAACCTCTCTCTGAATGATCTCCCTCTTTGCAAAAGGCAAAGGGTAAGACTTGACCCTAACAGGAACATCAGTAGTCAGATTAATACAGTGTGGATCTACCTGTACAGCCTTCCCTGGTGTATCTGTCAAGACATCAAAAAAAATCCTCCAAAACACTCATCAACTGAGACTTTTGAGTGTCTGACAACTCAGGAGCAACCTTTACATCACGAAATGTCTCGCCTTGAACAGACAAGGGTAATGAAACGTCATCGTCACTCACATCCTGTCATCGTCTACAGAGGAACAATGTCACATGTACAACTCCTACAGAGGAACAATGTACATCCTGTACAACTCCTACAGAGGAACAATGTACAGAGGAACAATGTACATCCTGTACACCCGACGGGGGGAGAAACAGGGGAATGTGAACACTCTGCATCCGAAACACCAGTGGAAACAACACAATCCACAGGTAACTCATTAGACAATGCAGACGCAGAGTCTAATCCCTGAGGGAACACAAAGAGCAACATCGAAATTGACAGCAACATTCGTCCGAACCACATACTCTTTCAACATATTGATGTGGAAAACCTTGGACTTTCCATGCATGTCAATACGATAGTTGACAGGTGAACACTTTTCCTTCACAAGAAAAGGACCTTTCCAGGAAACCTTCAACTTATTCTGTCATCATCAGAGAGCAAAACAAGAACCTGATCACCCACTTTCAATGAACGAGGAGAGCTCTTTCTGTCTGCGTACACCTTATACTTGTCGGTCTGACTGTCAGCGGTCTGTTGTGCCTGAGCACAACTGTCCAGTATCCGATTGTGCAAGTCATGTACATATTGGTAAAACGTTTTTTGTCATCGTCAGTCATCTGTGTGCCAGTCCACTTATCAGCTAACAAAGCGATAGGACCACGGGGGTGAATGACCGAAAAGTAACTCAAAAAGGAGAAAACCCTAAAGTCATATTCGGCAACTCCCGATATGCAAACAGAACAGCCGGAATGTACCGATCCCACTGCTTGGGACAGTCACGACAAACCTTCTTCAGCATGGACTTCAAGGTGCCATTAAACCTTTCCACCATCCCGTTAGACTGAGGGTGGTATGGAGTAGTGGTAACAGAAGAAATAGACAACAGACGGTACACTTCCTTCATCAGGTCCGAAACAAACTGAGTACCACAATCAGTAAGAATTTCGGAAGGCAAACCATACCTTGAAAAAAATAGAAAGAAGAGCCCGCCACAGTGACTGTATCGATACGTTTGAGTGGGACAGCCTCCGGAAACCGAGTAGCTGTATCCACCAACGTCAGAACGTACCGAAAGCCAGAAGAAGACACCTCCAAAGGACCAACCAAATCCATCGCTACCTTCTCAAAAGGTACTGAAACCAACGGCATCTTGTGCAACGGCGCACAAGGGACGCGGTTACGAGACACAGTCTTCTGACAAGTATCACATGAACGACAATACTCCTTGACTGACTGAGACACTCCTGGCCAAAAAAGAACGATGCAAGAACTCGCTGTAGAGTACGTCTGATCCCACAATGACCAGAAAAAATGCTGTCATGCGCAGTATGAAGCACAACGTTACGTAACTCCTGAGGAACTACCACCTGACGCTTTAAACTTCACCTTGTCCTTGACCAAGCGACATAGAACATCATTAAAAAAAAAAAAAAAAACAGGCTTAGTCAAAGGGGAAGGTACCTCAGTTACAACTGAAGAGAACACAAATGGCTCAAAGGCATCACGCTTCTGCATAGCAGCAAATTCCTTAGGTTGTACATCCAGCACAGACAAATCAGGCACTGACAACGGTACAGGCAACTGTTTCTCCTTGTCTGCCTGTAAACGAGTAGTCACATTACATGGGACAAAAGATCCACCAGCACCTGAACATGCTGAAGTAACACCTGGAAGAGATTACCAAGAATGAGATCCGTTACTGGGTTCTCAATAACACAGGCAAGCACCTCACCCTCAAAGTAAGGTGTACTAACTGAGACCACAGCAAGAGGGAAAACCTCAATCTTACCTCCAAAAGAACGACAATGTTGTTCTTCACCAGTGAACTGGTGTGGAAGAAAAAAAGAACGGCGCACTCCCGCCGCAGTAGTGCAACCTGTGTCCCTCAACACAGAACAGTGAAACCCATTGACAGTTCCTGACTCAACCAGTAGTAAGCCGTCAGTGTTAACATGTGACACCATCGAATGGGCTACAGTAGATGGATCCGAAACATTGTCTGACATACCCGCGACATTCACTGCTGACTGCTCTACAGATGGACAATCCCGAGCTTTATGAAACCAGCAACCACAATTGTAACAACCTGCGGGGGTGTACCTGAGGTATTATGAGCCTGTCCGCGCTGTCGGCCACGGTTACGCGGATACCGAGAGTTAGACGCTGTTTGACCACCTCTAGGTGTACCGGTATTTGCACCCAAATGACCAGACTGCTGACCACCACCGGTAGCAGACTGTTCAAACCGGCTGCCATGATCCCGTCCGCTACGAGAATTTTGACCACCGCGGGAATTTTGACCTCCACGGTAACGATTACGGTTCTGATTTGAACGCCAAGAGCCAAATCCACGGTCTGAACCAACACTGTTTTGGTGATGTGTGCGAAGGAAGCGACATTTACATCAAAAACCGTGTCCGTTCCCTTGCGGGCAAACGTCCGATCAGGATGCGCAGTCCTGTACTGTTCCGCAAGCTCGCACATTTCTTCAGCGCTCGCAACCGACCTTTCTTTTAGAAAAACAGCCAAGTCCTTTGAAACGCTGTTTAAAATCTGCTCACGCAAAAACAGATCACGAAGTTCCGCATAATCCTTTTTAGTTTTGGACAAGTCATCCACCGATCAAGAAAATGCGCAGACCGAATCAAATACGCAGGAAATGACTCGCCTTTCTCCGGACGCACGGTACGGAATTTCTCGCGAAATCCTTCGGCGGTACACCGGTAACGCTTAAGTAATTCATCCTTAAGTTCATCCCATGTTAAAGTATCCTTCGCTGCTGCCAAAGAATGATACAGCGTCAACGCACTGCCCTTGAAAAGAGACGCAATATACAATACCCACTTATCTTTGGGCCACTCGCAAGAAGTAGCATGACTCTCAAATCTAAACAAAAATGCATCAATCTCATCTTTGTTTTCATCAAAGACAGGCATCTTGGGATATATAAGGAGAACGACCCAGAAATAGGTTTCGCATCACCAGAACCCTGCGCAGAACCATTGTCTGTTACACCAAAAGCTTTTAATTTCTCCATTTCAAGCTGAAGCTTCTTACTCTCTAACTCAAAATCCCTATCTGCCTTTTATTTCTAACTCTAACTCCATGGCTCTCTAATTCTCTTCTCTGTCTGCTCCCTCTCTTCTCTCTCTCTCTCTTTTCTCTCTCTTTCTTTTCCTTTTTCTTTTCTCTCTTTTCTTTCTTTCTTTTCTTTCTTTTCTCTCTTCTCTCTTCTCTTTCTTTCTTTCTTTTCTTTTTCTTCTTTTCTCTCTTTTCGCGCGCAGCGCGATCCTCACACTGTTTGACATATTGAATCAACTCCGGCCCATCAAGGCCTAACGTCTTACCCTGAGACAGGTAGGTCTCAAAGGCCGACATTTTGAATGAAAAATTTTTTTTTCTAAGATAAAAAAAAAAAAAAATGAATTTTTTAAAAAAAAAAAGAACAATGAAAATTTTACTTTAAATTTGAAAAAGAAAAGAAAAAAAAAATGAATTTAAAGTTTCAGTATAAAATTTCCTTTCCACACACCAAAATCCAATCACTCCCTACACACTAACATAAAAAAAAAAAAAAAACAAATGTTTTCAAACAGCAGCAAAACCAGAAGAATTTCCAAGCAAAAAAAAAAAAAATTGTTTATTTGGACAGGCCTCCAAAATGATCACCCTTTTGGATCAAATCAGTGGCCAGGGGAAGGAGAAAAATCGAATTCAAATAATAGGAAAGAAAAAGGTTGTGAAAAAAAAAAAAAAAAAAAAGAACTACGTAAGGCTAAGCGTCTCCCATCGCCATGCCCCCTTGCTACCCGCAAGAGAAGGTGGAAGCTCACCAGCCTATGGAACAACAATGCCCTAACAAAACAGAGGTAGAAATAGAAAAAGAGGCACTCACTCAACAATCCTTCACACATACACATACACAAAAAAAAATCTTAAAACAACATTAATTAAAACAATGAAAAGACAAACACCTAAAAAGGGGATAATACACAATCACTATCAGAAACCCTACCTAAGAAATGAGAATGAGAAAATTTTCAAACTAGATAGGTGCCTATTGATAAAGACGAAATAGAGAGAGAATGAAGTCAGAAAACAGCAAAAGTAGACAGAGTGGAAATCACCAAGACAGTAAAAAAAAGTAAGACTAATTAGAAAAAAGCCCTCTGGACTACCCTACTGGCACAGCCCACCCGTATAATCGGAGACGGGACTAGCACAAAATACTAGAATAGAAAAAAAAAAAAACACACACACACACAAAAGTTACATAGGGACACTTTTGGGGGGGGGGGGGGTACAATGAAAAGTGAACACTAAGTCTTAAGTGGGGTTGGGAAGAAAAAAAAATTATTTTGCCACTCCAGAAAAAAAAAAAAAAAAAAACAACAAAAAAAAAAAGGGGGGGTAGGTATAATCAAAGTTGCAATAAAAATAAAGGAGGGTTACAAAAAAAAATTTTCAAAATTTGAAAAAAAAAAATCAGGAAATGGATACAATATAAAGAAACTGATTCAAAATAATGAAAGGAATCAAATTTATGCAATTAATAATAAGTACAAGAAGGGGTTTAAACAAGAAAAAAAAAAAAAAAAAAAATTGATAAAGTACTGGGGAGGGTATAAGGGGGGGGGGGGGGGGGGGGGGGGGGGTTACATGAAAATCCTTAAAATACTCAGTAAAAAAAAAAAAAAAAAACGTGGGAATACAAAAGGAGGAGGGGATTTCACAGCAAATTCTGTTCAAATTGCTGATAATAAATCAAGAAGGAAATATGGGGGGGGGGTTTAAATGGAAATTTTTACAATATAAAAAAAAGGTGGGGGGGGGGGGGGGGGGGGGGGGGGGGGGGGGGGGGGGATGTATCCAAATAGAAAAGGTAATTATACGTAATAATCAACTGTTCCCACACAACATTCACTAATACCTTAAAAAGCAAATCATTTTTTTTTTTCCAATTCAAAATGGGGTGGGGAACATCACAACCAAGGGGGGGGGTACAAAAACAAAAACCAAGTTCCAAGTCGGGGTCACCACTGTCAGACGTACGATATCCATGCATGCACGCACATACACACACGAACCTGACGTCTTTCCTCCGCACACAACTGCATCCACTCCATACACATAAGGCGCAAACAAAGGTCAATTTTGATTCATCCCCTAATCTTTTAAAATCCCATGGGGGTTCTTTACTCTGGCATCAATCAAAGCTTATATATTTCATAATCTGTGATTCTTTCAGCTGGTGCAAACCAATCAAGCACGCTTTTTTTGCGCACAATACTGATTGCAGGTTTACTCACTGCAAGTGTCCCACACACACTCTCTGTGGTGTCCGGAACTGGCTTCCTCTGTGCGGGGATCCCATATGCCCATACACATCACAACTACTGGTCGGCGACAAACTTTTGCCCAACCTGGATCTTCCCGCGGATCGGAGCTTGGCCCGGGACGCGCGCGCGCGCAGCCCCCGGCCATCCACCTTAGTGCCCGATCTCCAGTCTCTTCTTTCCTCTACCGCACGGGGAGTCGGCCCAGCTATAACAAACCGGATAAACACGAGTTCAAAAAAACACTGCCAGCCAGTTAGCAGTCATGTTACACTTTAACATTTTTGAACTCTTCAATTTTTCAAACATAGTTTCGGTTCCGACAATAAACCGTTGAAAACAAAATGGAGAATCATCTAGATTCTCACAATATAAAATTAGATACTTACGGCTTGAGTACCGGTCATTCAACTACAATTCACATACTTCTGTATGTGTTAGGCCTCTGCCTTTATCATGGGCACAGTCCGCCTCTTCTTCATCTAAATCATCTGTTCCATTCTCAGAGTGCGCACCGATACAGGTCAACGCCTGTTTATATTCAAAATCGCGTGAACAGTGTTAAAAATTTCACTCAAACCCTGGGCCACGTTCAGTCAATACGCTCCCTTGTGTCACACGACTAACCTATAGTGTAACGCACGCACGAATCAATAATCTTTTTCTTAATCTGTACTGTCTCATGTAATCGCGTAGATATGCCTTAAGTCAGCTTGAGAGCAGAAAGATGATTCAAGTCAGAACGAGAGTACAACATGAAATGCAGCATACGTTGAAACAAATATATGTTGCTGTCTGAGACGACATTACCTTCTACGTTTCCTTTTGTAAAATATTATCCCAGCGTAATATGATGTTGTCATTCCATGCCAAAAATCACTCAATGGCGGGTTAGAACGGACACATGCTCCATCTTACTTCCCCGAAGAGTAAATCCAAGCCAACCTCCCCCTTAGTTCAAAAGATGTTCTCCTCCCTCGAAATTCTCAAAGTATATATTTTTATGTGTTCCAAAATTAGTCCCCTCCCTCAAATTCTCAAAGTACGATAATGATACACTATATCAATCAAAGCACGTTGCACCTGAATTTCACTTGTAAAGAGAAGGGAAGGGAAGTGGGATGTACTTGTGGTGGAAATCAGCAAGAACCCCCCCCACCCCCCCCCCCCCCCCCCCCCCCCCCACCACCCACGCCCCGCTCCAAAACTGCTTATCAGAGAAATGAAGTCTTAAATTTGGCGGGCAAGAGAGATTGTAAATAACAAACAAGTAGCGTAACTCTAGGTCCCACGATGAAATCACTACAGTCACATAACTCCAAAGAAATGCTGCTGACGACACCAAATTGCCTAGCAGAAATGACAACACAGAGCTCACAAAAAAACAAAAAAACAAACAACAAAAAACAAGGAGAATCTCCAATGTCTCTGTGTTTGTTGTTGTCTGTGCTCTGTATTGTCATTTCCACTTGATGATTCGGCGCTGTAAGCAATATTTGTTTAGAGTTATGGGCCCTATAATCATTTCATCATGGGAACAAGAGTCATCCCACGTGTTTCCTATTTACTTAGCGTTGAGTGCTGTGGGGCAGGGTCCAGAAAACACCCTGTGGAGTGAAACAGGCAATATCCTTTCTACCTCCCAGTCACATAGGATGGGTAAGCACTGGCACGCGCCAATGTTTACTCCATGGGGTACGTGCATCTAAACAATGTCCAAAATGACTCGGCGGCAAGTAGTTTCAGAACACTGGGGGGGGGGGGGGGGGGGGGGGGGGGGGGGGGGGGTGTTCAGGCTCAAGTCCAGAACTACATCCACCTCCAATACAGGTGCAATGTGTCTTGATTGATATTTTGTCGCTTTGAAACACTTTGAGAATTTTTAAAGCAGAAGAGTGATTTAGGAACAGAATGATGGATTGGTATATTGGTCTGATCTCCCTTGTGGGTGAGCCGGGATGGAGTTTGGGCTCGTGTCCCTTTTCTCACCAGCTGGGATGTAATTTGGGGCGCGCATTGTTTATGCTTGTTACAGCTAGCCATACATTTGTACGAGTATACTCTCTTACGAGATTAAAGCATTATTTTCATACACAAATCCACGACGTGCATGGGATTAAAGCAACAACAACAAAAGAATTGATAACTGTTGTGACGAGATTCACACCCATTGCTGGAGTCTCTGATGTGGACCGTTACCTCATGGTCACCCGTTGCATTGCCTTGTGTTTAGTTGTGTTACAAATTCTTCCAAATGCGTGCTGTGTATAAACTAAGGAGCAACGCGCTGTAGAGATGAGTCTGTAAAACAGTTGAAAAGATCCATGCTTTCTTTCCTTTTCAACAGGCAGAAGACATTGCCAAAGATCTTGTGGAGGAGCATGAAAGAGCCCGTGTGGTCGTCCTGATCGTCAAACTGAACCAAAGTGCGACCGATCATCCGAGCTACAGGTCGTTTACTTCCAAATAAAACATTTATCTGGCTCGGTACTGCAGGGTGGGCTAAATTTGCCGCCTCGATGTATGGAATTCGTCACTTGTTGCTGGATTCTTTCTTGGTCGTGGCTTCTGATTCTGAAGTCGACGGGTATGACGAATGGTTCGCGCAACGTACAGAAGTAAGTGTTCCTTCAACGTAGATATATCCGTGCATGCTTTGTATGTGACTGCCAAGGGGGTGGGTGGGGGGGGGGGGGGGTGGGGGTGGGGGGGGGGGGGGGGGTCATTAGAATATAAGTGCTGAGCGTTTAAAATGCTACTACGTCTCTCTCTCTCTCTCTCTCTCTCTCTCTCTCTCTCTCTCTCTCTGACTCTCTCTATCTCTGTCTCTGTCTGTCTGTCTGTCTGTCTCTGTCTGTCTCTCTCTGTCTCTCTCTCTCTCTCTCTCTCTCTCTCTCTCTCTCTCTCTGATTCAGTGAGCAAATCAGTTTAAGCTGTGGCTCCTCTGATGGGGATACTGTACAGGAATAACCATTCATACAACATGGCAATTTGACATCGTTTGACAACTAGCAGCTGACAGATAAAGCATATCAAATATGTACTGTGACTATAACAGCTAAGTTCATTCAACTGATTAAAATCATGCGCCTCGGAAAGCCCTTATGTTAATAAATGCATAGGTTCCTTAAAACTCTTTCAAATATATTTGCTATAAGTAAAGCACTGGAAAAGAACAGGGTTTTCATAGAATTTCCTAGGAACATATCACGCTGTGTTACCAGATGTGCAGAATAACAAAAGTGTAATTTATCCTCATTTGATTCTTTGCATAAAGGACACAACATATCAATGTTTTTAGTCTTTAAATGTCAGTGCTAATATGTTTCAATGTCCAGATTTTCGGATCTGAACTTCGTCAGATAATTTTTGATATGTTTAACAACTTTAGATAAAATATACTTCTCACAACTATTAGATTTTTCACAAGTTACGAAGAAGAGTATTGTTCTCTGCTCTGAATATTTTCGAGCTAGCCATTGATTATCTATCAGTCGTCAATGTAATTGTTTTTTTAAAAAAAAGCGTTTACATTTTCAACGCTTTGATTTGTTCAGACGAATCCAAATCCATTATGTTACAAAAGATCTCGAATACCCGAAACCATGACCTTTTTATCTCGTGATTGTAATCCCAACAGCATATTATGCAATATACTTTATAATCTTTCACAATCCATTCGTGAAAATTTTACACAGTGTCTAATACACTGTACGGATGAATTGATATAAATAGGATAACGGTTTATCTTCCCGTGAGCACATTCATTTGGTGTCTTGTTGAAACTCTCTCTCTCTCTCTCTCTCTCTCTCTCTCTCTCTCTCAGAGAGAGAGAGAGAGAGAGAGAGAGAGAGAAAGAGTTGACTGCGCAGCAATATAGCACTGTAGACAAAGAGGCAAATACTTCAGACATGGAGGCAAATACTTATATGACTATGTCGGTGAACTCACTTACACGGCCACCCTACCCCTTCTTTCCTCCACACATATACGTGAACAAATTCTGCGCGTATCTTCCGATGGGTTGCGACTTTGTTCCAGCGGCGGGGCTTGAGTGGCAGTGATGTGTTAACTAATGCGAACAGGAGATAAGTTCTGTGATAGAATGATAGTTTTTTTTTTTCCAAATTCGTCCAGACATGTATGGTCATAATGCTGGTTAGCGTAGGGGCAATTGCAGCGACTTACACGTGATCTACTATATCATCTTTCTTTCCTGGATCACTTTCATTCTGCTCCAGCTCATTTCTTCTTTTCCATGTTTTTCTCTTCCTTCATTGTCTTTTTTATGTGCTGCCGTCTTTGCTTTACAGTGTGATCTGGATCCTGGATCTGAAGATCGTAGTGACTCTCAACATCTTTTTGCCCTCAGACCAACCTAGAAAGGAATTTCATACTAGCCTATATGTGTACCGTAAAGGCGTAAAAAAAGACGTAACAATTGGGTCTTTTCTAGAAGAGTGTGCAACCAAGGCTTGTGTTGGTTTTAAAATCAATGACGTTGTTGAATCAGCCAATCAGGATGTCCTACCCCAAATAATTCTTAAACTCGCGCACAGGAGTCATTTGCTGTGAGGACCTTAGAAGCGCATCTGATGGTGACAATGGAATTAAGCTGGCTTCCCACAGAGTTATCGAATTACACGATGTTCTATATCCGAAAAGGCTCAGACTAGGTGCCTGAAAATAGTTGTTTTTTACGCATCATGCAGGAAGACTGGATATCTGTTGGAAACATGTAGGGAGAAGGAGGCGTATGATGTCTGCTCGAAGGAAGCTTACAAAGGTGCATGTGACAACCCTTCCCTCAATGTCAGAGGCAGCTACTCTTCTCACTCTTGTTCTTTCTCTACTTGGATGAAACAAAAACAAAAAAAAAAAATAAAAATAAATAAAAAATAAATAGAGAAATAAAGCGAGCTAAAACAACAAAATTCTAAGTTTTTAAGCAAAGACATTGATGCTTGGCACTCAGCCTTCGTGTTGTCTCTCGTTATTTTGCAGCATTGAAAAGGGTCGACAATGTCCGTTAGTTTTCACACACACACACACACACACACACACACACACACACACACACACACACACACACACACACACACACACACACACACACACACACACACACACACACACACACACACACACACACACACACACACACACACACACACACACACACACACACACACACACACACACACACACACACATACACACAGCTGTCCTTTTCTCCATATTATCCAAACGTTGTTCAAGACAAAATGATTACCCAAGACAGAGACGCTTAGCTCGCCTGTTCTCTAGAAAAAAAATAACACACACCCCTGGTGGAGGCGTGCAGCCCGCCACCTCCAAGACTGCCCCAAAGTCAAAAATCGCGGCAACCGAGGGAAAGAAAGAAAGTCCTCAGACAATGCTCCACCCTCCCCAGTCTCAATTCGCTGGAAGTAACTGGAATAGGAAGCCACTTTAGCCTAATTTCATGTAGCCCCTAAAAATGCACCCCGATTGGGCAGAGATGGAAGTAAAGGTAGGCAAATCTCCGTCTACATGAAAGTCTCACGATCAAAATTTTGGATCGGATTAGACAAACTTAAAAAGCAAACAACAAACAAAAAGAACTACCCAAAACAGCAAACAAGCAAACAAAAAGCCCCCCCCCCCCCCCCCCCCCTCCCCCACCACCATCACCATCACCACAACCACACACACACACACACGCACTCATACACTAAGAGAAAATTGCACAATGTATTTCCTCTGTTCAACATGGAGGAAGATGATGCATACAAAGACTAAACTTTATGCAGCCAGCCCCTTTGCTTCATTACTACAACTGCAACTTGTCTCCGGAATATCCGGGTTGTGTATTCAAACTGCAGAGAGTTGCAACTTCTTTGCCAAGATAAAGTCAGTGGAAGCCACTCTCCAGAACCAGATGACGTTCATACCTTCTGGATATGCTGTAGTTTTCAAAGAAAAATCAACCCTCTGCATTTGGAGAGACAGGAAAAGTCAGCTCTATCAACTTTTAAACCCCTCTTCAAGCCTAAAGCTTCAGAAATTACTCTCCACAAACAATAAATGTGCAATCTCTTCACTTACAATCGTCAGTCAGCTAAGGATAGCTAATCATAGTGAAGAACTTCCACGGCCTTTTGATGGCTTTTGGGAGACTTCAGTGGTCACTCTTATCTTCGTTGGTGTAGACACTGCATCAGGAGTCGTCTGTTGGAGGATGTTTAACTCTGAGCTAAGGTATCTCCACTCGTCCAAGGTTACACTTTCATGTACAGATTGCCAGTGTGCAGTAGGTGCGTGACGACATTAAAAATTCAGAAACCAACAACACACCTGACTCTGAGAGACTTGACCAAACAGAAGCAAAATAAAATCAGCATCATTTAGGACAAAGACATCATGTGCACACAAAAAAATACCAGCACCATCTTTTGCAAGATAATGCCAACTTAGCAATTGGTATGGATGTCATCGTATACACTAAGCATGCGTCCTCCCTGAAAAATCGAAGGAATAAGAAAAAAATTGAGAAAATTATATTCTACTGATTGACTAGAGGAAACGAATAATTCACGCGCAGCAGGCACAGCTCTTTGGTCAGTTTTATCCAGGTTTACATACCACTATATAAAGGTAAGAATAGATTGTAAAGCACCCAGAGCTTGATCTCAAACCTGCATAGACGCTGCTGCATAAGTACACTCATGAACAAAACTGCTTGGTTTTGTTTTTGAAGTACCAAGCCGCCAAATGAACATAACAAACATGGGAGTAAGAAGCTTCGACCTAATGGTCTTCATCAGGCAAGGTAACAATGGAAACGAATATGTATGGGGAGAACCAAGTGGGGGAAAATTAGTATTTATTTACTGGCTATTAAAAAAAAAAAAAAAAAAAAAAAAAAACCCTTGAAGGGAAGGCAGAAGACAGGATGAGAGAAGATGAAGGCGGACGAAGAAACTGGGATTGGGGAAAAAAACCCACGTTGTAAGATTTTAAGATGAATAGTAGAGAATAGTAAAATACCAATTCTAGCTCACTTAATTCCCCCCCCCCCCCCCCCCCCCCCCCCCCCCCCCCCCCCCCAAAATACTATAAAAAAAAACTTTTTACAACAATTTTTAACAGAACTGCTGCGCACAGAAAAAGGGAACTTAATTTGTTCTTTTTAACCAGTTTTTAAACCCCCTGTTCACTAACATACACACTGGGTAGGATTATATGTTTTTGATACTAGTTTATAATTTTTTTGAGATTTTAGTTTTTGCTTAGTCCTGTGTTTTTCCTGATCGTTTTCAATAACGCCATTTTCACGCATACATTCATCAAATGCATCTCTGTCTTTCACGTGAAATAAAACTAGAGTCGTTCATTGTTCTCTAAAGTCTTTTAAAACTGAGTTATATTTCTGACATTAAATCCACACACTTATCCCAGCGTGTCTTCCACTGAAAGCCAGTTTTGACACCCGTTTTTCTTTTTCTAACTATGTCTCTTTCTGCCGAACAGTCATCAATAACAAATAGTGTCTACGTTCCTTCATACAGTCTATAAAAGTATTCTAAAAACTCACTCAGTTAATTGCTAGGATCAATCAAATTTGCATTTCATCATCTGCCCATATTAAACCTTCGATCATGATATGATTGATTCCATTTTAAGGTTGGGCAAAAAAAATTACTACATGATCAAATTCATAACGATAAACTGTTTGTAATAGGTTTAGGACAAATGTAGTTTTTCCACACAAACGGTCTGTCCACAGATAATGAACAATGAGGTTTTTTGTTTGTTTGTTTGTTTGTTTGTTTTTTTGTCATAAAGTTTAACTGCTCCATAGTTTCATAACAGAATTTTATTCTAATCCAGTTATCATTCTTATCATACTCTCTGTCAAAACGTGTTCAGTGTCAAAATCCCAAAATATCTAAATACGTTAGATTAATCCAATTCAGTTCTATAAGATTGCTTCTATTTAGAGTAATGTTGATTTTGTCGCTGGTTGTAATGATCTTAATCTACTCACCGTTGTAAAGAACGACGACAGTAACTTAAAGTTTTTCAACGTCTGAGTTTTGCCAGCTAATAAGAATTCCTTTCATAAGGATGTCACTGACGCCCAAAGCTCATTCCTCTCCACATCTTTTAAGACAGAAATTTTAAATATTGTTTAAAAACTGGTTAAAAAGAACACATTAAGTTCCCTTTCTGCGTGTGTGCAGCTGTTCTGTTAAAATTGTTGTAAAAAAAAAAAGGGGGGGGGGGGGGGGGGGGGGGGGGGGTTAGTAGTAGGGGGGGGGGGGGGGGGGGAGGGGATTAAGTGAACTAGAATTGGTATTTTACTATTCTCTATAGTAAACCCTTAATTGACAGGAACTGAAGTCTTTGCGTACCACATTTTGAATAGAACTATTTGCTTATGCCTGACCACCAGAGTCAATTTTCGTCACTCAGATGACAGCTCCTAGGTCGTACGGCTTACCACATACGGTGTCTAGTCTAGAGAACCACCAACAATTTGTGGTGTTTCCAATACTGCGGGGGAAAAACACACACACACACACACACACACACACACACACACACACACACACACACACACACACACACACACAAATGAACTCCCAGAGGGCAAGTGAAGGATAGACAAAGGGATTGGAAGTGAGCAGAATAAGGAAAAGCTTTCCAAAAGTGAGTCATTAATTATCAAATTAAAGAAACATATTTGAGTCTATGCTTGGAAATCAACACCTGATGATGAAAGAAGTAGTACTTGGACACGAGAAGCAACACAACAAATTGTTAAAGTCATTTTGAACAGAATAAGTTTTAAGGTACAATGACTGTAGGCAAAAGTCAAGACATGAAAAATAATGTTGAAGCACTAAGCCGCCCAAACGAACATAGCAAACATTGAAGTAACGAACTTCGACCTACTGGTCTTCATCAGACAGGAAATTCTAAACAAGTGAAATCCAACTGTAGCATGGAGAAACAAGTGACGGTGCAAGAGTCCTCTGTTGCCATGAAAGTGACATGACGAAGATGGAGATTGGAGGGGGTGACGGAGGGAACGAAGAGATGGTATGAAAAAAAATGATATTAAAAAGTAAATATTAAATCATTCACTGATTGCAATGGAAATCTCTTTATTACTGTTCTCTTCTAGTCACCTTGTCTTTTTTTACCTAAATCATGGGACGTTTTCTTTTTATTGTGACACCCAACTACCAAACTACCAGATGCCTTTAGTCGTTTCATTCATTGATGTCAGAAGTAAAGTGCCAGACTCGCTCATGTTACGTCGACAAAACAACCAGTCGGCCCAAACAAAAGAGAGTTCTCCCTTTTAATTAACAACAACAAATGACAAAAACCTGTCAGGTATGCGTTCCTGCAGAGCCTCGATTTACCTATGGCGCTGTCTACCGTTTTTCCTCTCACTCTTCTTCAACTGCTCATATTTCTGGTAACAAATCTCCCTGAGCTATCTTTTCATCGCTCAGCATGCATTCATGCTGCAGTTTTCTTGAACAGTGAGGGCAGACACAAGATTCTGAAATCCTTCGGGTTTTTGTTTCTTTGTTTTTCGATAGCCTACACATGCAATCCATGTTTTCCGTCAAGACGCTCCCCTAACAAATAAACGTTCTCGCCATCAGGAGCTTGGACACAATTCCGGGCATAAAGTCAAATCAACGAAGCGTGTCAACAATATTTCAGAGGAATCAATGGATAACTAACACCACTGACAGCAACAAAAAAAAACAGAATGAACCTTTGTTTCTTAGCTCTTATGCGCAAGGGGCAGAGAAGATAATGCTCGCCATCTTCAGACCATCATAGTTAGCTCTGTTATCAAAATAAACTGGCAATTGGTTCAGTTCACTTTCGATGCCTTTGTTTATATTTTCAAATATTTCCATAATCTTTTCCCCATCTCTACCACGATTACCCTCTTCATTACAGTCAATTATGGCAAGGACACGCTCATATTGATATCAAAATCATCACAGTTTCTACAGTCTTCAGTAATTTTAGGCTGCTCGCTTCTTGTAGTAATGCATCACTTAATCATACGTAAAGGTCGTTTAGTTCTGTGTATGATGGCTGTGAACCAATACATTCTACAGTCAAACGCCAATATAATACTTCCATTTCGATATTCACCCCCCATGGTCGTCCCGGTGTCCTTAGATTCAAATCCGTGCGCCGGATTTGTATTGTCTGTCACACCGTCTCCTTTCCAAACATCACTGTCAGGTTTACAATAACATCACAGCCATCAGTTTCACCGCAGACACAGCAACACACTTACTTGGCATATTATCTCTTATATGGAATGCATACATTCTATAAAACTAAAAGACAGACACAAAAAAAAAATCCCGTTAAGAGCCCCCTTGAGATAAATATGGCATTAATGATGGTTTTGAATATGATTACCAACCATGGCACCAATCATAACAATACCATCAATGGCAGCATTAAGAATTGTTTTACAATCATAAGTTTTGAAGAGTGATTACTTTACGTAGCTAAGTAGCAGAGATCTTTTTATTGTGGCTTTTAGAAAATGAAGCGTCATTTTCTTCAAATTGAATCGGTGCAGCACATACGTTTTCTTTCATTCTGTTTGAACTGTGTTTTGCAGCCATCACACATCCCGCATGGTGTGCACAAATTTAACTTGGTTTGACAAGGTTGAAAAACAATGTTGGCATGTAAGGATTTGAGATACCATTTCAGCCGGTCCGTTTATGGATTAAGTCGGTTTATGGCGTTAATTGATTGTCTTTGATCGTTTTACGGTATCTTGCCACTGAGCTTACAAACCAGTGAAGCTACGTGTGTGAGCGATCGGTTGAGAGAAAAAGTGGGTGAGGAAAGGGATGGAAGATCTGTCTGTCTGTCTCTCTCTCTATGTTGTGTGTAAATGGAGAGAGAGAGAGAGAGAGAGAGAGAGAGAGAGAGAGAGAGAGAGAGAGAGAGAGAGAGAGAGAGAGAGAGAGGAGAACAAATTTCATGGAAATAATGAATTTAGTATGAATATTGTTTTTGCATCCAGCTCTCTGAGCTAAGGAGAATTACACATGACCTATGTAATAAGAAACACAAAAACCAAACAATATTATGAAATAAACATGGAATATTTAAAAGAAATTGTAACAATGAGTGCACAAGTACATTTCTAAAAAGAAAGTAGAGACTAAAAATAAAAACTGGACAAGAGGAGAGAGAGAGGGGGAGGGAGGGGGGGGGGGGGGGGGGGGTGGAGGGGGGGGGGGGGGGGGGGGGCGACGGAACGACAGACTGTCGGGAAGAAACACGGAGACAAGCAGCAGAGAAAGACAATGAGACGGAAATAGTCGCACATACTCGAGCGATTTCATAAGCGGAATACAACGATAGACACGTCAATGACATGGAAAGATCAATGCATTTGGCGTATAGTGCAGTCAAATCTGAAACATTCATCACAGATTTATAAAACTAGATCTGAAGTTGTAATGATTAACATATTCTGTGATATAGTGGTCAAATGTGAGACATTCATCAGCGACTTATGAAACTGGATTTGACTTTCTCAACGTTTGCTTCATTTTAAAGTAAGGGTGCAATTCCACAGCCAAGCCCCCAAATACGCCAGACTAATTTTGTATTTAGTAATCATTGCGATAAAGGTGGTTTATTTCATGTGACTGTCGAATATTAATAAGTGGACATCTTCTTTAAAGAATATGGAGCATTTCCATGGTGCATTTTATGCATACAGAGTCCTTTATTGTACAAAACTTTGCCTTTGAATTTGAGGGGATGCCTGCAGCCCAAATCTACGAATGAGGAGGATTTATCAAATGTCATACTGACAGCTCTTTTGTGAATGTTTTTTTTTTTTTTTTTTTTTTTTTTTTTTTTTTTTTGTCCCAACCTCTGCGGCACCTCAGAGGCAGTGCACCCACGCCTCTCATTCCGACATCCCGTCCACAGCCACAGCCCGGTCGGCCCCCGCCACAGCCCAGCCCCGGCACCGGCAATCCACAGGGAGCAGTCAATGTCAAGTCGTCTAGAGGCAACCCACTGGAGGACACACTGCACTGCTGCCGAGTCACTTCGATGGTGTTCAGTGGCGCCTGTTCTGATCAAACATACACAGGACACCACCTACTAAACCCCCTACTGACGACAATAATTGCTTAGTCACGGAGCCGGTGTGAGTGAGCAGTCCCTCCGGAGGGCGCCACCACGTCGTCGTCCAGCGACAGCCCCAATGGACCCGCCGATACCGGTGACCCCGACGGAACCAAACCAAAGCCACAGACGTGGAGAGGAGGACATCGAAAATGAGGTCACCATGAGAGCAGGGCATGAAGGGCAACAGAGTTTGGGACATTCTTTTAATGCTGATCAATGAGATGAGGAGGATGATTAAGATGATGCAACGGATTTCCATTTCGGTCTGAGACTACATGACAGAGCTGTACTGTACGCTTTCTTTCATAATATAGCCCAGCTTTCAACCAGGCTCGACAGATACAGGCACTTGCAGTGTTGGTCAGGAAATTTGAGCAACACCCTCAGAAACGCATTCATTAAGTGAATGAAACTCGACTGTGTGGTCCCAGTCTTCCCAACTGAGTCCGCAGCAAACTCCGCCCTTGGTAGGACTGGTCGGGGCAGAAAAACCCACATGACTCTGATGGGATTCGAACCCGACGACCTCCTAGCCGGGAGTCCGCGACGCTAACCACTTCGCCACGGCGGCTGGTCCTTTTTTGTGAATGTTAATCAGCTGCTGTTTAAGTAAGAAATTACCGGCTGAATCCCAAGCTGTTAAGCCATAGTCAATCACGGACTGAGTACAAGAATGAAAAAGTAAGTTTACTGCATGCAGATTTTTTTTTAAAGTTCTTGATTTTTAATACAATGGATACAATTTCTTTTAAGTTCTTGATTACTAATAAAATGGATACAATTTTTGCAATGCTTCTAGTTCTGGGTGTTTTAACCAAGATCGATTATAATCAATTGTCATTCCAAAGATGTTGTCACAGGATACTTCTTCCAGTAGTATTTTTTTCCATTAAAAATGTAAAGTACCGGTAGATTCTGGCTAAGGGTTTGACGTTTTTGTCTTGTACTAATTCATAATGAGTTAAGATTTTTGAGGATGGATTATGTCCATTTAACCAGACAATTGATGTGTTCTTAGGTGTCATTGCACACCTGTTGCGCTTTAGAACTACTCGTGTGTCTAAAGTAGTATCATCAAGAAACATTTCACGGTGCATTTTCAAAAATAATGGAAGATCATTAATGTAAAATGAAAACAACGGAGGATCTTATCCTGTACCTTGTGAGACTCCAAACTTTAATTACAATGAAGAATTATATTTGCCTGCCTGCGTTTACAGTTACAATTTGTTGTGTTTGGAAAGATAAAATTAAATCAGCGTCAGTGTTCTGAGCGATAGTTTTTTTACGCTGCTTGTTTTCTGAGCAAAAGGTCATGATTTATGACGTCGAAAGCTTTAGTGATATCTACAGTAAGAATTCCAGAGTTTGTTTGTTATTCTCTTTTAGATGCCATTTATCTGTTACCTTATTAAGCACGGTGTAGCACGAATGATTTTGTCAGGATATCGATTGATTTGGATGTTTTGAGTCATATGCTACTGTATGGGAGAGGAAACACTTATTACCATCCAACTCATCAGCTCCATACAGCACTGCCTATTTCAATAACATAAATGACGTGAAAACATAGTGAGCATCTTAAAGTCTAATATCTAAATACGAATAGACGCCATTTCCACCCTTATTACATTATTTCTCTAATTCATTCAGATATTTGTCGGTTGATATTTATTGTATTCTCTGATTTGATCTAATAGCAAAATTGTAATTTAGTTTACTGACAGATGTATTATTCGTCACGGTTGTGACAAACGATGTGCTTTTATTTGTTTACACACAAATTGTTTTCGTACAGATTTACCGTCTGTCATATCTTTGATTAGGTTAGAAAAACTAATTCCTTTTCTCTGCTCCTAAGAGAATGGTTTTTTTCTCTCTCTCTTTTTTTTTTTCTTTTTTTTTTTTTCTTTTCCTTTTTTTTTTCTTTCTTTTTTCTTTCCTTGCAACGGCAATTTTATTTTCATTAAAACAAGCACTCTCTTTGATAAATAATGTTCTGCATTTCATTTGTCAGACAGTAGGGTTTTCTTCCACGTTTGAGTTTTTGCTTTGGAGGGGAGCATGTTTCTTG
The DNA here is from genome assembly GCA_016801955.1 of Conus betulinus. Taxonomy (NCBI): domain Eukaryota; kingdom Metazoa; phylum Mollusca; class Gastropoda; order Neogastropoda; family Conidae; genus Conus; species Conus betulinus. Next base: position 61,087 of record JADBJO010008605.1, read on the forward strand.
TAAATACTATGAAATATGGAGTACCATGCTTTATATGCCTGATTTGGACCCGTATTTTGATACACTTAATTCAAAGGTGACTTTAAGGGTCTTAATTTAGAATTGTATACCCCTTTCATCACCACGTGCAACGAGCAGGGAAATGATCACTGCATCCACAAGTAGAGCACTTGTTTTGAGAATAGTTTCTAAATTTGTAACATATAAATGATCTAACATTGTTTCACAGACATCTCAGTGATGTTTGTAGAAGTTTTATCAACTGTTTGAAACCAAATGATTCAAAAACATTCCCATTGCTTGCTTATCTGTAGTAGAGATACATCAAAATCCCCAAATCTTACGATAGCTTGGGATTCGTCATATGCGTTTTCCATATTTAGAATGAAACGGTCAATCCAGTCGGCATGATCGGCTGGATTTCTGTATAGAAAATGTACACATAGTGGCTTATTACATATAAGCTGGATTTCAATCAGATGGCTTCTCTGTTTTGTTTTGTTGTTTTTCTAAATTTGCTGTCGTTTTAAATTCTGTTGAATGATGAAGATATACTATGATTCAAGTTCACATGCTTGGTTCGGGATCTCTATGAACAGGAGTATAGCCTGGGATTGCAATGTCATTATAACATACGAGACTAAACAGATGTTATTTCAAAAATCCAAATATGCGAAAGTTTTTCCCCAAACTAGATATAGTTTGGGTCATTTTTATAAGGGTCTGATTGACATTAAGATGCGCCCACCCCTACCCCCCCCACCCCCGACACATACACTTCCACCTCTAAGTCTGTCTCAAGTCAGCCGTGGGTTATTGTCATGTGTCATGTTAAAATGGTCAATGAAAATCGCTAATATATCATCAAATCAAACGGAAAAATTACAACACGCAGACGAAGCTTTTACTGAATAACAGGCAAGTTCTTGGTTGAGAAGAACAGTAAAATTCTCAAGTTGAAATGGATAACAATGTAAATGATAGCAATGAAAATATGTCAGTTGAGAGAGAGAGAGAGAGAGAGAGAGAGAGAGAGAGAGAGAGAGAGAGAGAGAGAGAGAGAGGTGTAATTACAACAGGCTAAAATAATTAACACTCTATTGGGTATGTTTGATGTTATATTCTGTCATTCTTGAGTCTATGTGCGCCATGGCCAGAACATTAAAAAAAAAAAAAAAAAAAAAAAAAAAAACAGAAGGAAAGAAAAAGAAATAAAGAAAATAATGCTACTTTCATTTTGTTTCCAACAGAATAGCTCAGGAAATCCTTGGTTCTCGAAGATCTGGGAGAAATATCATCAGTGTTCGTTGAAGAATGGTACTTGTAACATCAACGCAACTGACATGAACATAGACATACGTCCACAAGCTCTCGTCAGGGGCTACATCGTTGACGCTGTCACCATGATTGCCAACGCCACTTCCCGAGTTCTTCAAAGTTCTCAATGCAAACTGACCAGATCTGCTGCCAGAAAATGTGTAACCGGTCCTCAGCTTCTACAGGAAATAAAAGCCACACGACAGATGGGGTACAGCGGCTTGCTGGAACTGGATGAAAACGGTGACCGTCAGGGTTTGTACTTTATCAAGCAGTTGAGACGTTTGTCTGCTGGTCGTTACGACATGATAGTACTACACAAGTTTGCTACTGGCGATCGTAAACTGACACCTGCGAACAACGTAACTTGGACAAATGGCAGTTTGGACCCAAATCTCGCAACCCCCATGTCTGTGTGTAGTTTGCCATGCCGACCGCACGAGGCACGCATTGTGCAAGCGATAAAATGTTGCTGGGTCTGTAAGCGCTGTAGTGCCGGTGAATACCTCAATGGCTCACGCTGTCAAGACTGTCCCAAGTTCCACTGGCCTGACCCTAACACAGGTTACACCACTTGTTACTTCATTGTGCCGGACTCACCAGCCTTCTCTAATGTTATAGGAATTTTTACAAACAGCATTGCAACGGTTGGTATTCTTGTGTGCCTCATTGTTCTTGGTTTCTTTTGTTGCCAGGTTCATGCTGGCATCAGTGGGGCTGGTTACAAACAGTTATCTTTTTCTCATGCTTATTGCCATCATGGGTTGGCTACATGACAATGATTCTTGCTTTACTTCATCCTACTACTCCAATATGCAAAGTCAGGTTCATGTTGTTTTGCATATCAATCACAACGATATTTGCCTGTTTCATCGCGCGCGTCCTCTACGTAAAGCGTCTCTCCATTCGAGGCCACAAATCTGCCGGAGTGTCACCAAAGACTGACACCTGCCGTCAACTTGTTCATTCGTCAGGTCTTCTGTCAGTGCAGGTGAGAATAGATGACTTCTTTGATGAGTAACTTGCACACACACACACACACACACACACACACACACACACACACACACACACACACACACACACGCACGCACGCACACACACACGCGCGCGCGCACACAGCACAATACACATATGTACACGCACAGCACAACACACACACACTCACACACACACACACACACACACACACACACACACACACACACACACACACACACACACACACACACACACGCACGCACAGCACAACACACACATGCACACACACGTGTACGTGCAACACACACACACACACACACACACACACACACACACACACACACACCAGCATCTCTCTCTCTCTCTCTCTCTCTCTCTCTCTCTCTCTCTCTCTCTCCTCTCTCTCTCTCTCTGGCTGACGTTCTGGTATTCTGATTGAAGTGTGATTCAGGTGCCTTCTGACCTTGAGTTGGACGTTGGCATGTTGTTTGATCGTTGGAATTTTTTTCATTGAATAATGTAGTGCGCGCACGTGAAATCTGGTCACCATCTTCTGGAAGAGGAGGCTTGTTTGGCCCTTACTGTGGTGCACACGTATCCACATAACATGCTTCCTTCATGAAAAAGTGATGTGAAAAAGTGAGGTACCGATCGTTCGACTGAGTAACACGAGAAACGAATGACTAGCGCCAGCCAGTAGCTTGAAAGGTGGCTGAGCCAAGGTGTGCAACCCGTTGTCTAAACGAGAGCAAGGACTGGAAAGTGCTCAGACTATGTATGGTCTCTTACGTACGTTGGATGCTCAGCTTCTGACAGAAATCCATGTAATGCAGTAATTACAATAGACGATTTTTTTTAATGAAGGTAATCTGTTTTAGATTTCGATTTGGGCAAAAATGCCCCCAGTTTTCATGGGACAGATGCTGCTGATGGGCACGCCTAAAATGTTTCCTATCTAACAGTTCAATCAGAAAGAGAAATTGCCCAAACTTACGCGCAAAACAATCTGAAACTGTAGTGGAAGCAGACAATATCCCGATCATTATTTAGACGTAAGCTTCAAATCAAATAGTTGACACTCCAGATCTATTTGCTTACCTGTTAACTAGAAAAGTTCACTCTAATTGCCAGGGAAAGGCAGATGTTATTTTCTTTGATTTTTTTTCCTCTTCAGAACAGGTCTATAAAGCTGAGAATCATGAGCAATGCAATCCAGGTTGTAGAATCAACCTGGACATGCAGTGATTTTCGAAGCTAGTACGGGTGGCAGGTTTGCATCCTTAAGCTAACAGATGATATTTACTGTCGCACTGACAGTTTCTGAGAATAACGTAATCATGCAAGAGAAGGGACACTAGCTTACTGTTTAAGCTACACGAGCCACAGCTTAACACAAGCCACCCCATCAAAGTGATGTTGAGAGTCCTGCTGAACAGACACAAAAGAAAGACTAAAAACTCTTCGGAAAGAGCAACCACACGTTTTAGCAAAAAAAGAGTCACACATGAACAGAGCTGTGCAATATCCGACTGTTATGGAGATGTTCCTTTGACTTAACATTAAAGTCATCCTGACTACTTCACTGACTTCTGGAAAGCGCTCAAAACACGGAGATTGTTTTGCAGGTCATGCAAACTATGTCATTTAAGGAAAAGTTTAACCACATCATAGCAAGATTATACCAAGATGTAAGCAGAGCAGATCTTATGAGTAAATGCCCTAGAAACTTCTTCCGAGGCTGACTCCTCTCCCATTCTGTTCTTCGAGAACGTTATGTGGGTAAATGCTTCTGAACTTTAACACCTTCGTACCCATTGGAGGGTGGTTTCTACGAATCCTGCGTTTTTCTGATGACCAATACTGGTAGTGAACAAAGCAAACGTTCTGGTAAAAGGCCAGACTAGAGATATCAAGTAAGCTCAAAGAAAAGCAAATCCTCGACTGACACGCGTTAGTGACCTTGTGACGAAAGACACGCACAGAGAGAAGTGAAGCAGTTTCAGGTGTTTCATGTCCATTCTGAGCTCATGAGGTATTCATCAAAGGGGGTGTAGACGAGGCAAACCCAGCCTATATCTGTCACGACAAGACTGAACTCATCATCATGAAACCCAGGTTCAAGAGCTTCTCAAATAAAGATGAAACTTCAGTAAGTCATGGGTGATAGCCTTTCTTCCCCCTATGGATCTCAGAGTTGGTCACAGACGGCAGAATTCAAGTGGGAAATCAAAGTTTTTTTTTTGTTTGTTTGTTTGTTTGTTTGTTTGCTTTTTTTTTTTTTAGAATAAATCCTTCACATGAATTATCTTGATCTCATTCAAACACAGGCCATATGACGAGTGACCGTCACATATATCAGTCAATAACGAAGAACAAAAACATGTATGCTGGCAGACAAGAACCTCTCACCACAGTGATCAAGCGCTGTAAGCTCGCCTGGTACAAGCGTGCGCCTCGCTGTCCAAGAGCAATCTGCAGAATGCAGTGTATGCTGCACATTCCGGAGGCAAAGTAGACACGTCATGGATATGCAACATTTAGGACTGGACTAATTATATACGCCCTTCTACTCGGTGGCGTCTGGCTGAGGGCAGAGAGTTATGAAGATAACGGAGTGTTCAAATGTCTGTCAAGGCACACCTACAGCCTACCGTCATAAAACACAGCAAAACAACAACAATAATAATAATAATAATAATAATATTGATGACAATGAAAATTATAATGATGCTGATAATGATATTAATAATAACAATAATAATAATTATTTATGATAATTATAATAGTAATGGTAATAACAATGAAACTGATTGACTCGGCCTCAGGGATTATTGATGTGAGAAGATGGATACTTGATTACGTGATTTATAAGTTATGGGTGTATGGTTGAGAGGGTTGATCAATTTATCATATATCTCCTTTAGACCTTTTTAGTTTGTGATTGCAATTGTCTGAGGAAGCGCCAAAACAGGGCGAAAATTTGTGAAAAAATAAATGTTAAAATGCAGCCCAGTTCAAGTCTTATGATATCTTTTAAGTGTATGCTGACTATTGTGAGCATTGTCTGCTTGAGCGGACTGCTCGGTGGAGCGGTGTCTGATTATGGAAATCTGAATCAATCAAAAACTACGTATATATAAAAGCTTCATTAATATCTGTGTGACGCAGACTGTTTAATTGGTAGATTGATTTGAACTGATTCCACACAGCAAAGCGATGTCAACCAACCAACAACGAGGACGAATCACATCCTGTTCTTCTTCGTTTTTGTCTTGGTTTAGTTTGTTTTATTACTCCACCAAGATTGCAGATACATATTCATCAGAACAAGAGCCAGGCATTTTTTTTTTTTTCTGAAGTACCGTAAAGCATGTGCAGCGTGTTCATGAGGAATCACAACACAGTAGATATCAGGTTGGCCGGGCTAGTATGCGGTTCTGAATAACCATCATTAAGCCGGAGACCCCTTTCGTCTTGATGAGAACGTCACGCGTCGCTCCTAGATTCGCGGGGGACAACTCCTATTCCCAAGTTACAAAACTTCTACAGAGTTGTTCCCCTTGACATCTCAACTCTTTTTATAAAGGTTTTTCTTTGTTGTTCAAACATTTATATCATTTCCCAAAAATTTTCAGCTAATTTGCCTAAGAACATGCATAAAAAGTCAAGCAATTATCAGTCTCTGCTTAACTCTGAATTTGAATGAAGTACAACAAACTGTCATTCAGCAATATCAAATCAGTGTCCAATTCAGTGATGAACATCATCAAAACTCTCTGCAATGTGTCTTGCAGGTTTTTTGACAGTGCGTCCAAATCGAGAAATGTTCTGGTTATGAACATGCACTGGTGAATTCCTGCTTAGTTCTTGAGCAGCTGGACTTGTGTCGTCAGGGTCATCAGGTAGATCCAGCTCCAGCTCTGGCAACATATCTGGTAATTCTGGAATCTTCTGGAGATGTTTTACGGTTGCGTCTGATAATACCATCAGAACAGTCAATAAGACAGGATCTTCCACTGGAATCAGTGGGACCCAAAACTTGCCGATAGTCTTGCCAGTTCTTGTCACGTTCTGTTTTTATGCGAACTGCATCATTTGGCTGAAGTTCTGGCAATACACGCACACCATGTCTGTTGTCATGGAATTTTTTTGTAGCTCTGTTTCGTTTTCTGGTCAGAAATGCGAATGTCTCTGCCCTTGTGTGGCAAAGACTGAAGGCACGTTGTTCGAACTTGGTCTGGAGTTGTCTTCCCATCAGCATGACGGAAGAACTAGTGCCAGTGGCAGATTGAGGAGTTGATCTGTAAGTCATCAATGCCGTATTTGGATCTGTCTAGCGCCTGGGGAAGAATTTCTTTGCAGTCTTCACAGCAGATTCGGCGGCACCGTTAGCTTGTGGAAAGTATGAGCTTGATGTATAAGGGCCGAAGTCTTTTGCAAATTCAGCCATGTCATAAGAGTTAAATGGTGGGCCATTGTCGCTTACCACAACATCTGGTATTCCATGTGTGGCAAAAATCTACTTGAAACATAAAATGACTTCCGTGCTGGTCGGTGATGTGACTTGCTTAAACTCAATCCATCTTGAGTAATAGTCAATCACAACCAGGTAGCTCTTTCTTTGAAATTTGGCAAAGTGAGTTCCAAGTCTTGACCATGACCGTTGCGGAAGTTCAGTCGGACGTAACAGATGGTGTCGCTCTGCTGGCTTGTTTTCTTGACAGATCTGACGGTTTTCCACGAGGCGCTTCAAATCACCTTGGAGACCTTGCCAAAAGACAGTCAGCTTAGCAAATTCAAAGCATTTTGATAGACCTTTCGTGATTTTTGCAGAACCTCTGATCGCTGGCTTGCTCGAACCATGACTCTGTCTTGATAAACCACCAGTCCATTTACAACCGAAAGGTCACTCTTGACCTTTTCATACGGTCAAAGTGTCGATGGAACCTGCATAGATCGGCCCTCCTGAATGAACTCAATAACTTTCTGAAGATCTTTATCTTCATCAGTCGCAGCTGGCAGTAACTTCAATCTCCAGTCAGTTATTGGCCACAATGACTGTACCGCATCAATGTGTAAGTCAACGTTTGGAGCATTTCTCACGTCTTCTTCTCATATCGGTAAAGGGCTGCGACTTGGGCAGTTAGCAACGACAAAGTCCTTGCCTGATACGTGGCGTACAACAGCGTTTAAAACGTGCCATCCTCATAAAGTCGTTGACATCTTGGGGGTGCTTGGTCTAAATCTTTTGTGGACATCAGTGGATTAAGTGGTCGATGGTCAGTGAAGAGTTCGAATGAACTTAGTCCACTAGGTACTTGTAAAACCTTTCACAGGCCCACACACTTTCTAGACATTCTTTCTCGATCTGCAATCGCACTGTATTTATGCTCTGATGATGTCAGTGTACGAGAAGCGAAGGCAATGGGCTGGAGCTCACCTTTGTCATCTCTCTGAAGAATCACTGCACCAAGCCCGTAGGAAATGAGCCAGCACTCACTACAGTGGGACGTTCAGTGTTGTAGAAATTCAGGGATGGAAGATTGCTGATAGTCTTTTTTCACGGCATCAAATGCGCCACCGTGTGAACTATCCCATTGCCACTGGACATCCTTTTTCAGGAGATCTGTGAGCGGCTTCATTGTTGTTGAGAGATCCTTGGTGAATCGGCCAAGATACTGAAGCATGCCCGTTACACGTTTGAGCTCGTTCACATTCTTTGTATGGTGGCTCCAACTTCACGATGGCGTCGACCTTAGCAGGTTCAGGTCTGATGCCTTTGACACTGATCAAGTGACCAGAGAGAGGACACCTTCGACTTGCTGAAGTGACACTTGTCATGGTTCAGCCTTAGTCCACAGTTCTCAATGCGATGTAATGACTGTGACAGTCTCTCATCATGCTCTGATAATGATATCATCCATGATGACTTCGCAGCCTGGAAGTGCATTCAGTGTCTCTGATATCTTGCGCTGAAATTCTTCACTCCCAGCGCAAACTCCCATGGGAACATGCAGGAAAGTAGCGTCCATAGTTTGTAAACAAACGTGGTCAGGTGCGCACTGTCAGGATGTAAAGGCACCTGCCAAAATCCGCTTGAAACATCAAGCGTGGAAAAATATTTTTGAGCCTGACAATTTGGGACCTATGTCCTCCAGATTACGCAAAATCAGATGTGGCCCTCTTGATGTTCTGATTTAATTTCTTGAAATCAACACATAAACGAATTTTCCCGTTCTTCTTAACTGGGGCAATAGGCGCACAATAGTCAGTGCCTGTCGTTACTTTCTTAATCATGCCATCTTTCTCCATTCTATCAAGCTCCTCCTACACTTTCGCTTGCAGAGGGAAGGGGACACGCCTGGCTGTGTGAAGGTAGTAGGGCTTTGCATTCTCCTTCAGTACCAGCTTCTCCATCTCCGTCTTAAGAAGTCCTGTTGAGCCAAATATGTTGTCACTGACTCGTTTCTTCTTGATGAGAACGTTACTCGTTGCTCCTAGATACGCGGGGGACAACTCCTATTCCCAAGTTACGAAACGTCTACGGAGTTTGTTTCCTTTGACAGTAGAGAGCCAGAAATAAACTAGAGCGGCTTACAAGACAGACAATGTGTACTTATGTATTTCTTCTTCTTTTTTTTTCTTTTTTTTTTTTTTTTTTTTTTTCTTCTTCTTCTTCTTCTTCTTTCTTCTTCTTTTTTTTTTTCCTTTTTTTTTTTTTTTTTTTGCTGTCCCAACCTCTACGCCACCTCAGAGGCAGTGAACCCACGCCTCTCATTCCGACACCCCGTCCACAGCCACAGCCCGGTCGGCCCCGCCACAGCCCCGGCACCGGCAATCACAGGGAGCAGTCATTGTCAAGCCGTCAAGAGGCAACCCACCGGAGGAGACACTGCACTGCAGCCGAGTCACTTCGATGGTGTTCAGTGGCGCCTGTTCTGATCTAACATACGCAGGACACCACCTACTGAGCACCCTACTGATGACAATAATTGCTTAGTCGCGGAGCCGGCGTGAGTGAGCTTAATCCCGAGGGGCGCACCACGTCTGTCCAACAACAGCCCCCATGGACTCGCCGATGCCGGTGACCTCGACGGAACCAAACCAAGGCCACAGACGTGGAGAGGACATCGAAATTGAGGTCGCCATTACAGTTGGGCATGAAGGGCCACAGAATTTGAGACTTTTTTTTTTATGCTGATCGATGAGAATGAGGATGATTAAGATGATGCTATGGATTTCCATTTCGGTCTAAGACTACATGACAGAGCTGTACTCTACGCTTCCTTTCATAATATATCCCGGCGTCAACCAGGCTCGAGAGATACAGGCACCTGCAGTGTTGAGCAACAACACTGTGTCAGAAACGCATCCATTAAGTAGATGAAACTCGACTGTGTGGTCCCAGTCTTCCCAACTGAGTCCGCAGCAACTCACTCTGGATAGGAGCCGGTCGGGGCAGAAAACCCACATGACTTCTGATGGGATTCGAACCCACGACCTCCCAGCCGGGAGTCCGCGACGCTAACCACTTCGCCGGCTGGTCGTATATATGCAATCTTTTGTTTTGCTGTTGTGAGAGTAGACACTAGGTTGCGGTGTGTGTGTGTGTGTGTGTGTGTGTGTGTGTGTGTGTGTGTGTGTGTGTGAGCGTGTGTGTGTGTGTGTGTGTGTGTGTGTGTGTGTGTGTGTGTGTGTGTCTGTATGTGTGTGTGCGCGCATGCGCGCGCGCGTGCGTGTGGATGTGGGTGTGTGTACTTGCATAGTTGTGTGGCTGAACAGATGGCAAACTTTCTTGGTGTGTGAGACACCCAACCAGTGTCGCAGTTTCATTTCCGTTCGTTCCTTGTCTCGGCTATTCATCTATTCCTCTTGTTCACAGGTTGTGGTGTGCATCCTTGTGGTTTATCTGTGCTCCAATTGGCATTCACTCACCCAGCGAAACGTGAACAAAAAATACGTGGAGTTAACCTGCACTTGGCCCAGGGTCGGTTTGTTATTCTTCGTCAGCTACAACCTCGTGCTCCTCATCATTTGCTCTGTGCTGTCCTTCCGGGCTCGCCGGCTGCTGCTGACTGACAGCTACCAAGAATGCCCTATCATCTTCTTGTGCTGCTGCATGTGCATCGTTATCTGGCTCTGCTTCATCCCGGCCTTCATGGTGGCGGCGCGCGGGAGTTCATCCGCACAATGATCCTGGTGCTGTCTCTCTTCCTCATTCACTCTACGGTCCTCATCCTCTTCTTTATGTGTAAGATTCATGCGGCATTGTATGGAACAGGGGCCAGGCTCGGTCCCGTACCATCGCTTTCTGTGACTCAAGTAGGTCAGGGTCTGGTCAGAAAAACGGAAGGCACCTTTGAGAAGTGGAGTTTGCAAGATAGCACTACCTTCAAGAGGCCTGACCGCCTATTTCAAGATCGTGAAATGTTCCCCGTAGTAAAAAACTGTCTTGCGAAACCAGCCTCTTTATGAGTTCCGCTGTAGACCATAAGCTCGGATCAGTCAAAACTTCAGTAAGTGATTTGGCGTCACTAATGACAAGGAGAGTAAAAATAGTCCCGAATGAAAAGTGGCATGTGAGGTAGACCTGTTACGGGAGAGAGAGAGAGAGAGAGAGAGAGAGAGAGAGAGAGAGAGAGAGAGAGAGAGAGAGAGATATAATTCAGTAGTGACCTAGATTCAAGTGTTATATATGCAATAATATTGGGCTCGAAAAAAAAGATGAAAATTCCGTCATACTTCTGTATTGGTCCGATGCTCCAAGAGCTGAAGAAACCAGAGAGCAAGACTTGAAAAAAAGGGGAGAATGCTGATTGTGCATCGTGTAAAAGCAAAGAGTTGATTTAGCACTCAACGAAACATTCTAACTTTGCAAACAGAGTGTCTGACATCTAAGTCGCACCATACAGGCAAACAATACCCGGAGGACAGTCATTGGTTTTTTTCTTTATTTAAACTGTTACTATTTTCTATATGCTGCTATGAGTTGAAGTTAACGTGTTGAATTGTTGTTATTTATAGTAAGGTTGAATTAAAGTTTTGAAGTGTGTGTGTGTGTGTGTGTGTGTGTGTGTGTGTGTGTGTGTGTGTGTGTGTGTGTGTTACGTGGTATTATTCGTGATCAGGTGTGGTGTATGTTGCGCTAGCTGTTACGTGTGCCACTGTCATTATGTGTTGTCCAGTCCAGTGCTTTGATATGTAAACGGATATGAAGTACTGAAAAAATGTCGGCCCTTATTAATTAATATCTGGCCCCTCAATATCCATCCTGAGAAGATCCTATTTTTATGCTTTCAGACAGTCAGTTACAATGTATAAAACGAAAGGCCTGTTTGCATCGCTGTTAGATTCTACTGATCTGTTCTATCTTCTTTTCTTTTCTTTCCTGTAATTTAAAATAACATTTCTACAAATTTTTCCATATGATATTCAACTTTTTTTTTTCTGTCTTACGTGTCGATGTTGATTATGCAATCCGCCGATGTGTTTTTTGTTGTTGTTAAATGTTCCGTCACTGCGCACATTATAAGCATTTGCTTGTTTGTTGCTTCAGTTCAATAAGCTGTTTATGTACACATCTGTTCATGAAATAAATGTTTATTAAAAAAAAAACAAAAAAAAAACAACAACACTGATATTCCAAAACAATCTTAGCGTTACAAATTTTGATCACTCGATTAAAAGGAAAAAGGAGAACAAGAACAAGGAAATTCTCAAGAAATGATATCAGTCCAGCAATGATAAATTTGAGTAAAAAAGAAATGCCCTAATGATCACGACAGCGGTATCCCGTAAGCTATGTAGATGTCTATGAAAAAAAAAATCTTTGTAGTGTTTATGAGCAGAATCCCCAACGGTCAGTCCTTCAATGCCTGCTGCTCAATAGGACTCTTCTTTCGTTTTTTTTCTTTCTTTTTTTCTTTTTTTACAATTCTACTGGGTTTGGTGCTGAAAATGTCATGTCCGAACATCGAATACGTGATCCCACTTCTAATACCATTTGTTAAAGTGTGCTGAGAGAGAGAGAGAGAGAGAGAGAGAGAGAGAGAGAGAGAGAGAGAGAGAGAGAGAGAGAGAGATATGTTTTATTGCAGAAATAACATACTGGGCTAGTTATAGATCTCGCTATATGATCAAACCATTTCATTATGTTCATGCTGACTGAAAGCGCGCGCGCGCGCGCGCGCGCGCCCACACACACACACACACACACACACACACACACACACACACACACACACACACACACAGAGAGAGATCCCTGTTTCTCCCTTTGTCCTCCCTTCATCTTCCCCAACCCATCCTCTTCCCTGTGACAAACAAACAAACACACGTGATGTAAATGTATATATATATATAGCTAAAGAAGGTTTTTGTACAAATTAGTGTGTGGCTCTCGGTGAGACAAACCCGTCAGTATGATTTTCAAGTAATTTTAATGTAAGATTAAACCTCAGCGGCGAAGAGAGTGTTTCGTCATTGCAACCAGATAGCGCTTCAGTGTAAACAACATGGCGGAACAGTGTATTCGAGAAAGGGATGTACATGAGCGGTCACTGTGCTGAACTATTCAATTGCTTTGGATTATGTGCTTTATGTGCTTCGTGGGATTCCTGATCGCTTTTCGAAGATATGAGCAACATTGGTGCTTGGTTGCTTAAGAAACAAAAAAGGGTATATTCGTCTACCTCTGACGAAAGTGACACCAGTTTAAGTGAAAAACAGGATAGAAAAGAGCGAATACAACAGACATTGAGACAAGTACTACAGAGATGGCTTTCCAAGAAGCATTGAGCAGTGTAAATGCAAAATTACAGGAGGCAATGGACACCATCAACGAAAAACTGTCGTCTCTGTCGACGAAGAAAGACGCGGAAGAAATAAGAGGTGATTAAAAAAACCTTACAAATACATTTAAAGAAAAAATAGGCAAGATCGAAGGACGCTTGTTAGATATTGAGTGTATTGCACAGAAATTAGACACAGAAGTTGCACAAGAAAAAAAAAGAAGAGCGAACACACAAAGGATACAGTCAAACACTTGGATATCCGTTTAAGACAGTGTGAGAGAGAACAGAACGATTTACAACAATACTCAAGAAGGTGGAATCTCAGAGTGTTTCGTGTGCCTGAACAGCAAAACGAAACTGCAGACGACTGTGTCAAAAAGGTAGTGCGCATCTTCACAGACAGTGTGGGGGTGAAGACGACCAAGGAGGAGGTGGAGGTGGCACACCGTACAGGTCAGAGGAGCGGCGCCCGAGCCAGACCCATCCTGGTCCGCTTCTTTGACAGACGCAAGAGAGACGAAATTCTTCGGAATCGTCGCAGACTAAAGAATAAAGGTGTTGTGATTGGGGAGGACCTCACTCACATGAACTATCAAGTACTGAAATGTGCAATGGATCACTCCTTGACAATGTCGGCTTGGAGTGTAAATGGAAAACTTTTTGCGAAAGTGAAAAATGGACGTGTAGTGAAACTGACAATCCACAGTGATCTTGACGAAGTCTTCAAACGAGCGATGAAGCCAGGTGACATGAGCCCTGAAGACACGGACTCCTAAATACATTGAAAAGACAGGGAAGTGACTTCGTTTTTTTCCCCCCTCCTCTTCATTGTTTACTTGACTATTTTTTCTCCAAAACAAACATGTCTATTTTCATCTTCTGTTCTATTAATGCTGTAGACATACCACAATGCTTCCCATCTGTGGATTATTGAGAAGCTGTATTTTTTCGGTTATATCAATGTTGATGTAATGTGGTAATGCTTGATTGTGTTTGATTGTGTTTGATTGTGTTGGTGGAGTGTTTGCCTAATGAATTAGTGGCGATTGACAGGTTATGTGACAGCTTGATGCGTTGACTGAGTAAAGAGATCGATTGAATGTTGGAAATAGTTAGTTTTTGATGGTCGGATAGTTGATTGAAAAGTGGAAAGATCTGCTTGATCTGTTGATTTGCTCATTTATCGATCGGACAATTGATTGGTCTTTTGTGTAAGTTATTAAAGATCAATAGTTGATGAGAAGTGAGTGGATGAACGGGTCAGATAAACAATTGATTAATCCAAAGCTCATAAAATGCTTTTATTGAATAGTAAACTGTGTTAGTATATAATAGGTGTGTAAACTTGTATCAAGGTAGTATTACTTTACTTTGGTTTTTTTTTTTTTTTTTTTTTTTTTTTTTTTTTTTCCCCATCGATCGATTGGTTATTGATGGAGTGAATGATTGGTTTGATCGATTGGCTGACAATTGACAATTATGGTTAAACCTGCCCTCCCAAACTGTCCCCTTCCCATCCTCGCCCGGCATGCATATCTTGTCAGCTATTTCTGATTACTGCATTATTTTGAGAGGGTATATTATACTCAGAGGCTAATACTTGGTGCAATTAGCAGTGTTGTCTGTGTGGTCTGTCGATCAGCTTATTTATCCTCTCCTCTTCCTGGTCCTGGTCATATTGTTGGGGGTTAAGTTGACTGCCTGATTCTGTTACTACTAATGATCTGGACGATTAAATGATGAAGTAAATGTGTAGCTGACTGATAGGTTAATTAAGTGACTGAGTAATTGATTGGATTATTGATTTTCTGATCACTTGAATGATTGAATAATGAAAATATATTGATCAGCATACAGTCACACTGATTTTTTTTTGATTGATTGAAAAACGAATCGGTTGATCAATTGATTTACTCAATATGTTTTTGCTTGTTGATTAGACGATCAATTAGTCACATATGTTCACATTATATGCATTGACAGATTGTATGACTGATTGATTAACAACATGACTGATTTCAATGCAGTGATCAAAGTGTTTCCCATTCCTGTTGTATGATTGATTGATAACTTTTTCTTGCCAAATCTGATAACCAATCAACTCATATTTTCACGTGTTTGCGCGTGATTAATTTGTCAGTCAGTTTTTGTTCATGACTTCTTTTATTTGATTGATGCTTTGATTGTTTAACAATTACGGCTGGATAGATCCTTGAATTCCTTGGATTAACATCCTTGAATTCCTTCATTTTTATTAACATTTTTGGATGTACCCTTGTCTGGATGTACTTGCTTCCTTCGACCCCCCCCCCCCCCCCCCCCCCCCCCCCCCCTTTTTTTTTTTTCCCCATCATAAACCTGTGTCACAGTGTATGCAATCTAAGTGTAGCTAAAAGGGTCTGTCTCTCTCTCTGTCTCTGTTCCCCCCCCCCCCCCCTTCCCCTCTCTCCCCCTCTCCCCCCCCCCCCTCCCCTCTCTCTCTCTCTCTCTGTTCTCTCTCTCCTCATCCCTCTCTCCTTCCCCCTTCCCCCTTCCCTCTCTCTCTTTTTTTCCCCCCCCCTCTCTCTGTTTCTCTCTCTCTCTCTCTCTCTCTCTCTCTCTCTCTCTCCCCCCCCCCCCCCCCCCCCCCCCCCCTCTCTGCCTCTCTCTCTCTCCTTCGCTCTGTCCTTGTTCTAACCCTCTTTACAGATTTACCCACCCCTCCGGTTTCTCTCTTTCTTCCACTTATCACTTCATCTCTCCTGCTAAAAATTTCACACACACATCTCTCTCTCTCTCTCTCTCTCTCTCTCTCTCTCTCTGATCATTTCTTCATTCCTTCTTTTTTATTGGTTTTCTGTTTTTCTTTGTCTTTCCGTTTTCTACCCCGTCCCCCTCTGGTGTTGTTTCTTTACTCCCTCTCTTCCCCTTCCCCCACCCCCATGCCTCCCTCACCGCGCACATTCAATAAACACCCAAAATGGAAAGGAATTTTTTTTTTTTTTTTTTTTTTTTTTTTTTTTTTTTTGGGGGGGGGGGGGGGGGGGGGGGGGGGGGAGGGTGGAGAGAACTAATCGCTAACGGGTGACCTATTGACTGATCAAGGTCGCAGGAGATTGACCAATGGTTGATCACAATTTCAACAGAAAAGAGTTCTCGTAGATCTCTCTCTCTCTCTCTCTCTCTCTCTCTCTCTCTCTCTCTCTCTCTCTCTCTCTCTCTCTCTCTCTCTCTCTCTTTCGAGTGCACTGCGGGGATACGAAGAGACTTCTACACTGAAGTCGATCGGTGTGACAACTTTTTTTTTGTTTGTTTGTTTTGTTTTTTTTGTTTTTTTTTTTTTTTTTGTTTTTTTTTTTTTTTTTTTTTTTTTTTTTTTTTTTTTTTTTTTTTTCCTTACAGACTATGTTTATGTTTCAATGCAACAGGCTGTTTCTTGGGATTTGTTGAATGTGCAGTTTACTGTCGATTGTTTGTTTGACTGACTTTATTGGTAACTACTTCATTCATAGTTTGTCAGTGGCTGGCTCATTCATGGTTTCCTTTTACGCAGTGTAATAGGATTTGTTTTTTTGATTGATTCACAGACTGGGTAACAAGAACAGTTGATGGAGATCCTATATAGGCCTATTTTTAGTGTGTGTGTGTGTGTGCGCGCGCGCGTGTATGTGTGTGTGTGTGTGCGCACGCGCGCGCGCGCGCGCGCACGTGCGTTGTGTTCATGTGTATGAGTGCACCGCGCGCGTGCATTTGTGAGTGAGTATGTTTTTCCTCGTGTGTTTTATGTCACTGGTCACCGAAACACTTAATGAGCTTTGGAAACGAGATTGAACCTTGTTTCCTTGTTATTGTCAACATGTTACCGTTTCTAGCCATGTACATGTTTATTTGATTTCTAGAGGAAGACTCATCGCTGTATTAACATGTCATCTTTACTATTCAGTTCTCCATATATCAAACGTTTAAATGGTAAAATATGCACGATCAGGACAAATAGCCTACTATTTATGGGAGTTACCATCTATTCATGATGGAACGCTTAAAGATAATGAATGTTTCCGATTGCTGTCAATTGTAAATATTATGAATATGAAGTTCGTGAAAAATCTGAACGCTATGACATGACTCTGCGCATAGAAACACTTCTTCTGCCGTGAATCAACGATCATCACCGGCACCTGAAATTTTCTGATTTGTTGTGTGTTTTTTTCCCCTCTAGAATTGTTTTAACCTTTTGTGATGTATTCGTGTGTGTTTTATGGCGAAAACTGTGTTTTGAAAACAATGGGCAATGTCTGTGAAAGAAATTTGTGTCTTTTGTTTCTCCTTAGCGAATTTTATCAAGTAACATTTTCCGCTATTGTTCCTCATTATTTGAGCTTACAAACAAACTGTGAAAACCTGGATACTCGTTATCCCATGTTTGACTTGGTTCGTGTGCTTACAGCTGTTTTTAGTAAGAAAGGTATTACTAACCATGGATAGTAGTATCACGATTTTGTCATTAAACTGCCAAGGCCTGGGAGACATGTATAAACGAAGAGATGTATTTCACTATCTAAAACAAAAAAGATTCTCTATCTATTGTCTCCAAGATACTCATTTCAATAATAAATTGAAAAAATATGTAAAATCTGAATGGGGATTTGAATGCTTCTTTGCGTCCTTTCGATCAAATGCAAGAGGAGTAGTCCTGTTTTCAAAATACTTCGAATTTAACATAAGAAATATATACCGCGATGAAAATGGTAATTTCATGATTGTATCCTTCTCTATAATGCAAAAGGAAATACTTTTAGTTAATGTTTATGGTCCGAATAGAGACGATCCATTGTTTTATAGAGTGTTAAAAGATAAAATCAAGAGTTATAAGAATCATAATATCATTGCAGTGGGAGACTGGAATATTGCGATAGATCCATATATCGATTGTTGTAATTATAAACAGGTTAATAATCCTAAAGCTAGAGAAGAACTACAGAAAATGACTGAAGAATGTGGATTATCCGATGTTTGGAGGGAAAACAATCCAGAATGCAGACGCTATACCTGGAGAAAATCAACTCCTTTAAAGCAAAGTAGGCTCGATTTTTTTTCTGTTATCAGACACTTTGTTCTGGTACTTTGAAAATACTGATATTCTTCCAGGATACCGTTCTGACCACTCCATGGTAACATTAACGCTAAAATTTGGCAAAAACCGAAAAAATTCAATTTTTGGAAATTTAACTCCTCTTTACTTAGGGATAAATACTACGTAGAAGAAAAAAATTCAGAAATTTTTGATGTTATTAGTGAATATGCAACTGCTCACTATGACAGACAACAACAATAAAGGATGTCCCTAAATCAGAAATACAGTTACAAGTCTCCGACAAACTTTTCCTTGATTTTATGCTGATGAAAATCCGTGCAAAAACAGTTGCTTATGCTACTATGAAAAAAACAAGAAAATGAGAGACCATGAAAACAAACTAATAAAAGATATTGAAACATTAGAAAATACAGAAAATATAACTGAAAATGAAATTATCACGCTTAAAGAAATGAATACGGAACTTGAAGTCATACGAGAGAGGAAAATGGAGGAGTATTGTTGAGATCAAAAGCCAGATGGATTGCAGAGGGGGAGAAGGTTTCGAATATTTTTGTAATCTTGAAAAAAGAAATTATATTAGCAAACAGATGACAAGATTAGTAACTAAAGATGGACATTCCACGGAAAACCAGAAAGATATCATGAAGGAAGTTAAGTGTTTTTATGAAAACTTATACAAGGAAAGAGACATAGAAGAATGTGAAGTCTCAGACCTTATAAGAAATGTTCCTAAACTATCGAAAGAAGAGGAGCAATTATTAGAAGGCGAAATTACTTTAGAAGAGGCAGGTTTTGCATTAAAAAACATGCAGAACGGTAAAAGTCCAGGGACAGATGGATTTAGTGCTGAATTCTTTAGTTTTTTTTTTTTTTTGGAAGCAGATTGGGCCTTTTGTAGTGAGAGCTTTAAATGAAGCATACAAGGATGGAGAACTGTCCACAACACAAAAGGAAGGATTGATCACTTGTATTATTCTAAAGGTGATAAACCGAAAGATTATATTCAAAACTGGCGCCCTATATCTCTCCTGAATGTTGTCTATAAGATAGGTTCTTCATGCATTTCAAACAGAATAAAAAAAGGTTTTACCACAGTTGATAAAATGAAGATCAGTCTGGTTTTATGGCCAACAGATACATAGGCAACAACTTGAGATTAATATATGATCTAATTTACTTTTAGATGCAAAGAATATTCCAGGTTTACTTCTAAGCATTGATTTTGAAAAAGCTTTTGATTCTTTAAGTTGGAAGTTTATGTTTAAGATCTTAAGAGGATATGGCTTTGGAGAAAGCATTTGTCGATGGATTGAGACGTTTTTACAAAAATATAAAGTCAACAGTTATTGTTAATGGAAATACTTCCCAGTGGTTTCAGGTAGAAAGAGGATGCAGACAAGGAGACCCACTTTCCCCATATTTATTTGTTTATTCTTTGTGCGGAAATTTTGGCAATAATGATTAAGGAAGAGAAATTGATCAAAGGAAATTAATATCGGGGACACTGAAACAAAATTTCCCAGTTTGCCGATGATACTCAGTTATTTAATGTAGGAGATAAAACTTCATTTGAAAAAACTATATTTCTTCTTGATCGCTTTGGTAGAGTGTCAGGACTGCATATGAACAGTAGTAAAAAAAACACAAGCAGTATGGTTAGGAAGCAAGAAAAGATCACAAGTAACTTACTCCCCTCACTTAAAAATGATATGGAATCCTCCTAGATTCAAGATACTAGGTATATGGTTCACTCAAGATCTTAAGGATTGTGAAAGTATTAACTATAACGAAAAATTTTCGGAAGTTAAAATACTGTTAAAGATTTGGTCACAAAGAACCATTACCCCAATAGGCAGAGTAGCTGTTTTGAAATCGCTTGTTTTGTCCAAATTAATACACTTATGGATGTTACTCCCAGATCCACCAGACTACTTCATAGGAAACCTCCAGAAACTATGCTTTCAGTTTGTCTGGAATGGAAAACAAGATAAAATTAGTCGGAAAACTTCTATCAAAACAACGAAACAGGGTGGCCTAAACATACCTGACATAAGGAAATATATCTGTGCTTTGAAACTGTCATGGATTAAAAAACTAAAAACCACAAACCATAAGTGGAAATGTATAGCAACAGAAATATGCCCGATTCTTTCGTTTCTAGAATACTATGGAACAGCTTTTGATTTTAAGCATAAAAACATAAGCACCTTTTGGATGCATGTACTGAAAGCATATAAGCTATTTCGTTTTAATGTAAAACCCAAAACTTGGAATGAATTGCTTTCTGAACCGATTTTCTATAACGAAAATGTAAAAATTGGTAATGTAGTAATTAAACATAATAAATTGATAAGAAAAGGAGTGTACGCCATAAAACATTTCTCTCAAGACTAATGGAGAATTTATGACATTTGAGGAATTTTCAACAAATCATGGATGTAAGATTGATTTTGTCACGTTTAATGGTATTATATCGGCAATTAAAGAATATATCAGAATAAGTGGAATAAAACGAAATACAGACAATAACAGATTTTTGGACATACCGAATGCATTAAGACATATTTATAAGGTATCAAAAGGATCAAAATTACTGTATGAAATGTTAACACAAGACAATGTTAGACCTAATTGTTGTTTGAAATGGACACAAAAATTAAATGTTGATGTTCCTTGGAAAGAGGTTTCCTTAAAATACATAAAACTAAAGATGTTAGATTAAAGTGGCTACAGATTAGAATTGTTCATAGAATTATTGCAACAAATGTTGTTTTAAGTGCAATGGGGGTATCTGCCACAACAAACTGTTCATTATGTAATGAAACAAGAGACTCTATTGAACATTCTTTCTGGAGTTGTAGACACATTAGATGTTTTTTGGACCTCTTTGGAAAGAATGTTCAATGAAAAATGTGAAAAATGTTTATGATCTAAAGATTTCGCGTGAATTGGTACTTTTTAATGTGGATAACCATACTAATACAGATAGTATTTTTGAATTTATAATAATGTTTGCCAAACAGTATATATACAAATGTATATTAGAAAAATCCCCACCTAACTAACTTAACTACCTTTCAGAAGCAGCTGAATAAAAGATACAAGATAGAACAATATAATGCGAAAATTAATGATAAGGTGTCTAGGTTTACTATAGAATGGAACTTTTATACACCTTTACTTTTCACTGTATAATTGATATGTGTATGTATAATGTATGTGTATGTATGAAACTCTCTTTTTTTTTCATTGAGGTATTACTTATTTTGGCTTGTTTTTTCTACCTAACTGTGTGTGTGTATGTATGTGTGTATATGCATGTGTGTGTATATATATGTATGTATATGTGTGTGTGCATATGTGTGTAAAGCATGTGTATGTATATGTATGTATGTATGTATGTATGTGTATGTGTGTGTATGTATGTATGTGTATGTGTGTGTATGTATGTATGTGTATGTATGTGTATGTATGTGTGTATGTGTGTATGTGTGTATGTGTATGTGTATGTATGTATGTATATATGTATATATATATATATATATATATATATATATATATATATATATATATATATATATATATATATATGTGTGTGTGTGTGTGTGTGTGTGTGTGTGTGTGTATACATATATACATATGTTTAATCAGCTATCGTAAGAGAAAGTAAAAAAGTGTTTGCATACTTCATGTCCATTTGCACATGTTTTCGCCACCCCCCCCCCCCCCCCCCCCCCCCCCCCCCCCCCCCTTGGATAGTCATGTTGTTCTTGTCAATGTTGTAGGTATTGTTTGTTATTATTGAGATGCTATTGCTGTTACTATTACTATTGATGGTAATGTTCCTTTCAGGAGTATGATAATCTTAGATATCCCTTTTCGTATATGCCCCCTTCCCCTTTTCCCCCCACTACCCACTTCATGTGCCCCTTTCCCGCTTCTTTCGTATGACACGTTGTTGTCCCCATCCTGCCGTGATCTGACATCCTTTCTTCTGGATGATGGTGACTGGCTCAGGTTGAAAAGGAGTGTCCGATTTTAATGAATGGGAGTTCTTCACTAGTACGCCATCTCCAACTTTGAGACGTGAAGGTTTGACGTCGGTTTTTCTTGTCAGCATAGTCTTCCGTCTTCTGTTTCTTGACAGAATCTTGCTGCCTCACAGAAATGTCATTTTTAGGACGTACTGGGACATGGGCAGTTTTTTTTCACACTCCGGCGAAACAGAACTGTGGCAGGAGGAGAAGAAGCGTAGTTGTGTGCGGAGTTGTTCTGCAGTCTAGCAGAATCTGATGCTTAGGTTGTTTGAAATTTGGTGTTGTTGCTTTTTTGATTGTCTTTTTCAGGGTGTACATGAATCTTTTCTGTTTCAACTCTCGTCTGAGGCCATAAAGGAGTCATTTTCCTGTGTTTGATGGCATTGTGAATACAGAATTGGCGAAGTCATTGCTATTGAATGGCAGGCCATTGTCTGTTTTCAGGGAATCTGGGCAGCTGAACTCAGAAAATATTTTGTCAAGGAGTGGAATCACCACATTTGTAGAAGTCGAGTTGTGTATTTCCTTAACTGGGTAGCGTGAATGCTCGTCTTGGACAACAAGAGCATATTGTCTATTTGGAAGATGTTCCAAGGAAATTCGAGAAGAGATGACATCTGAAGTGCGTCTCAGTTATGTGAAGGTGTTGAAATTTGACAGACCAGGCAGTTTTTCACAGCATTTTCGGTCAAAGTCTGCATTCCTGTGAACCACTTTTTTTTTTTCGCAGAGAAGGGCAACTGTTTTTATAATGCCTTGATGATCACTGTGGGCAATGTTGACTGTTCTCTGGTGAAGTGACTGCGGTAAAACGAATTGTCGACCCTTCAGTATGATTCTGGTGTGGTGTGCTGCTAAACACAGTTCTGTGCGACAAAGATATAGCATCTTTTACGTCTGGGTGACAATGTTGTTACTGGTATTGTGTCATTTGATACTGATCAGAGCGTTGATGACAACTGTCAGAGCCGGATCTTTTGCTGTTTCATTTGCGATTTCTTTGACTGTCATCACTTTTGGGGTGGAAGTCGAAACAACGTAACTGATGTACTCTTCAGCGACTTTTTCTCTTTCGCTTGGCTTTTGGCTTATTGGATGTTTGCTGAGACAGTCTGCAGGATCGTCATGTCCTGGTCTGTATGAACCATCATTTCATAAGGTTGTACACGCATGATCCACCTTTCAATGCGAGCTGACGACTGTGTTTTCGGATTGCTGAAAATCGCCACAAGTCGTTTGTGGTCGCAGTGCAATGAGCCCCAAAGACATAAATGTGAAAGTAATTACAAGTCCAGGTGATGGCGAGCGCTTCTTATTCTCTCTGAGAATATCGCTGCTCTGTCGAAGTCAGAGGTCGGCTGGCAAATCGGATGATGATACGGCCTTCTTGAGTGAGAACAGCTGACATTCCCACAGGACTCGCAGCAGTGTAATTCTCGGTGTTTTTCTTCGGATTAAAATATGCAAGGGTTTTTGCTTAACTGAGGGCTTCCTTCAGTTTTTGAAGAGTACAATCGTGCTACTTTGTCCATGAAAATGGAGTTGACTTCTTGCTGAGTTGTCTCAGATCATGTGTCAAGGTAGCATGATTCTGTTTGTAGTGTGTCCCACAAAAGTTCATCATGCCAAGTAGACTGCGAACTTCTGAGCCATTGGATGGAATTGGAAGGTCAAAGATGGTTTTGAGCTTATCTTCATGGGGTTTGATCCCCTCTACTCCAAAAATATGCCCTAAAAAATCCAGTGATGTCTTGTTGTAGACAATGGTTCCACCATTGAGTGTCAAGGTTGTTTTTTTTTTTTTTTTTTTTTTTTTTTTTTTTTTTTTTTTTTTAAATTTTTTTTACGCATATGTTCATATGTTGAAAGAAAGCACGTAGGTTAGCATCATGTTCTTCTTGGGAGAGAGCCAAAGCAGAGCATGCCATCACTGATGTTGATGATGCCTTTGAGATCAGCTAGTGCCTGGCGTATGGTTTCTCGAAAAAGATCTCACTGGCAGAATTCACACCAAAGAACAGACGGCTATAGCGGTACAGTCCACTGTGTGTTGAAAATGTTGTGATATATCGAGATTTCACCCATTTCTAGCTGGTTGTAACCTTGGTTGAGGTCAAGTTTCGAGAACACTTTTTGCACCAGATAGTAATGTTTTGAGTTCATCAAGAGTTGGTGTAGTGTGCCTCTCACGCCGTACTGCTTTATTTGCAGCGCGCATGTCCACACATACATGAACCTTCCATGGTTATTTTGGTTTTTGGGTGATAACAGCAGGAGATACCCAAGGAGTAGGTCCAGTGGCGTTTGTAATGACTTCTTGTTCAAGATCCTTAGTTATTTGTTCTTCCACATGCTTGCAAACATGGAATGGTACCTATCGGTAGGTTTTAGCAACAGGTTGGACTTTTATGTCAATACGGAGTTTGACTGATGCATCTCGCAGATGTCCTAGACCAATGAAGAGTTCTAGAAACTCTGTTGTCAGGTTATTTTCATTCGAATCAATGTTGTTCACTGTTGAAATGAGGCGAAGATTTTGTGAAGTTTTCCAACTTAGTATGGGTCGTTCAGATCCTGGAACAACGCAAATTGTTGCAATTGTTTCAGCAGTGTCTGATTTGAGATTTGGTTTGAAAGTCCCAATTATAGGTATTGAACGTTGCTGACCATATGCTGAAATTCTTGTTTGCAATTATTTCAGTGTTGGTCTTGGATTGAGATTTTCAAAGTCTTTTTCTGACAATAGATTTATTGTCGCTCCAGAGTCTGGAAAAAAAAATTCAGCTTCTGTCCTTGTGTGTGACGAGACGGATACGAGTGGTAGGTGGGTCATCTAGGGGAATGACTTGGAATAGAATTTCTCTATACATCTCACCTCACCTACACCCTCTCTCTTACTAGTGGTGGAAGGAGCAACTTTCCGGTACTAGTCATCAAAGAAATTTGTATTTGTTCCAGGTAGTAATAAAATATGGTAGAATGGCTCTGAGATAATTTTCCTTAGGCTTTGTACTCTTAACTGAAAGTACGTATAGCTCCGAGATACAGAATTGAAGAGAGAAGTTCAAACATTCAACATTGATTGAACAACAGGGAACTGACACAAGTTAAGTGCACTTTCACACATCAACTTTTATTACTTATACATAGATAAGAAATGGCGTGACAATTCCATAGGCTGTGTGTTTCAGTTCTCATTGGACTACCACAATGAGGGGTCCTTCCTCACTCCTACTTTACTCGCTGGCACTCTGTGCAGCAAGCTTAAGTTGGCATACAGGGGTTCTGTCTAAGTTACACTGAATGTATATGGTTATTATACATCCACCTTGCTTGCTAATACCTTAGACAGGTTCTCACTGTTTCATCATAAAGTGAGGGTAAGGGTCTGATGGGTTTGAGTCCAGGTGGTAAGCAAACTTAGCTTTGCTTCGGAGAAGACGGTTGTTCTCTCCTGTGGCTGGTGACTGCCCCACTGGTGTAGATCTGTTGTCTGGTGTCGCCCTGGTTTCTGGCGAAGTCCCAGCTCCTGGTTCAGTCGCAATGTGTAGCGTGACCAGGATCCCAGTTTCTGCGATAAAGAGAACTTGATCTGTAGATGAGAATCTGGTGGCTGGTCTGACGAGTGCACACATTTACCCTTTTCCTCTGTCTTTCAGAAGGGTTGTGAGACTCAGCCAGCAAAGTTTTTTCTCTATGGTAGAGTTTCTGCTATAACTATTAACCTCCACTTTTGTTTAAAGGCTAAGTTAAGTTTACAAAAGGGTAGGAGACAGTAATACAATGTTACACTTTTAGTTAGACAACTCTTCCATGTTTTTCATATGAATTAAGTCACACTGACTTGGGCTATGCTTAGTCCAAGTACACATGTGGTGTAGACTTAGAGTCATACACTACAAAACATTTCCAGAATCACCAGTATTTATAAATCAGAGTAGCATTTTTTTACCTAGCACAGGCATACTGTTTTCCTGATCAAAATTAATCATTGAATTATTATCTTAACAGACAGAGTTGCACACTGACAAAGTCAGGGTGCACACAAAGAGCAGTGGTCAGATTGTTAACAAAGAATCAAAAACCACTGGGAGAGAGCTTTTGCCATAGGATGGCAAGCAAACTACTACACAAAATAATCATTCATCAGTTTGATAAATGTTGCTAAGCATTTGTACAGAGTTGCAATGCTAACACACACAGCATACATAAAATCAATACATAGATTCAAAAATGGTAAAACAGAGTTCCAACTCACTTTTCCTGGGAATGAACAGGGAATGACTTGAGATCAAGGAGTTACCAAGAGTTTCCTAGGCCTCTGTCCCTTTGTCTTCCTCTGCTCTTGTCTACAGGCAGTCCTGAGGGGGTCAGTGAAGCTGAGCCGGTGTGTGCCTAGTTTTATGAATCTCTCTTGCCGAATCACATTGAGATGACCTGTCATTCACTGATCAGGGGGAAGAGGGGGAGGGATTTAGTCTAGTCACCAATCGCCTCGGAAATTGTTTGAACCTAATCGGCACGGAATAATTTATGCATCCGTGCAGCTGACTGTAAGCCTCAGCTAATTTATGCGTCCGCATAGGTGTTCGCGAGCACGTGCAGGTGCCTGCGAGGGCCGGGGCGGTAGGGATGAAAGGGAGGGGGGTGGGGTGGGTGGAGGTGGTGGTGAGCGCGGCACATGCCTTTGTGTCGGCACATGCCTTTGTGTCGCGGGGTAGAGAGAGAGAGAGGGGGGGGGGGGGGGTGAGACGGCTGTTGTTTAGAACGCCTCCCACGCTGCGTTGTATCGTACAGCATGGGGAGGGAGAAGGTTGAGAGGGGGGAAGGGAGGTAGGCTGCTAAGAACGAAAGGCGGCACGTATTTGCCGTGACGCAATTTTTTTTCCTCAGTCACTGATCGTGTCAGTTGGGCCTTTCGCACTGTCCGGTTCATCAACATGGTACACATCTCTTTTTGGTCTAGATTTGTGCTGATGCTTGCTGTCTTTGTGTCCTGATGATTGGGGACTTGATTGCCACACTGAAACAAAGTGTGATTATTTTCACAATTCATACATTGCTTGTTAAATGCAAGGCAGTGGTACTGACCACATTGATGAGGCCAAGTTCCTCTACAGTTACAGCATGCAAGTAAATCCATGTTGTTGAAGATCACGTTATTTGTTTTGGATGCTTTGCATCTACGTATAGTGACCAGTGTTTATTTCAAGTTCTCCCATCTAGAAGCACAGAAGAATAAATGAATTATTAACGACCGTTGATGGCTTCGAGTCTTTTTTACGAACCCCTGTGTGGTATGTGCTATGTTCCATAGTTTATTGTGAACGTATTTTGGTGCCAAACCCGGGAAAAGGTGTCTGTTAACTGCTGTTATTTGTGTGTATGGCAGCTAACGGTCCAGGAAAATATGTTATTGTTCTTTTTCATTCATTGTATGTTTCGATCGTCGACGTGGGATGATAGAACATGCCGTCCAATCCGTGTGAAAGTTGCTGTCCGAGCACTGGTGGGGTGCCCATGGTTGGGTTACTCGTTGTAGCAAAAGATTGGCCGAACTTTGTGAAATATTGAAGTTTAACACTGTTTGAACTTACTGACGCTACTGATTAAATTGACAGCAGGGTTCGCATTTTAGATGAAGCACAGTCAGGCGGTCGAGCTTGAAATCGAATTTTCAGAACTCAGCATTTTGACATTGCAGAAGCAGCTGATCATCGTGCAAATGCAAGAGTGCCTCGTATTTAAAACTGCAAAGTTACTTGCAGTACGTAACAGTAAATCTGCTGGTGATTGTGTGATGATGGGTCCCATTCATCAAAACTGGTTCTGGTTCTGGTGTTGCGTTCACTGCAAAAAGGTGGAAGCAAATTTGCTCAAATTAGAATTACCTATTTTCACAGGAGTTTGTACACTACTTATATCTCTTTTTGGGAGCAGTTTCAGGCAGTTTGTGGATGCCAGTGAACTACCTAACATAACAAAATTTTTCATATCTTTTGTCGGCCCTCAAAGGGGAAGCCAAAAAAACAGCTGTACAGGGCTGTCTTTGACTGCTGCCATCTACAGAGCTGCTTGTGATACTTTGAGAAAACGGTTTGGCAATCCTGAACGTATTATCTTGCACACATTGAGGCGCCTGCTTTCTATAAATGTACTTCGGTCAACCGTCAGTTTCAGTTTTGTGGAAAATATTTGATGATTTACAGGCACATGTGTTAGCAGTCTTGAGTCATTGTGTATTTCAGGACAGCAGTATGGGTTGTGTTTTGACCGCAACTCATTCTGTCTCGCCTTCCTTCTGAGCTGCGCATGGAGTGGGCAAGAGATGGTGCTCAGCATGAGTGCGACCTACAGTTTCTGTTAGACTTTCCTGCAGCGGGAAATAGAATGTAGTGAGCGTTCTCAAACCTTTCTGAGAGATGGTGTGAGCAGTTCCGTGTTTGACAAGTTTGTTCCTGTGGCTACGGCAGCATCTTTGTACACAGCTGAGGCTGCTCGTCTAACCTGTGAACTGTGTCAGCGATGTGGCCTCACACTAGAACGTTGTTTAGGCATTACCAAGGCACCAGTGGGGGACCGAAAAGATGTTTTTACGGCGTGTAGGTGCATGCTTCCGGTTGTCTGACCACAGCTAATGGACATAATTACGAAAATGCTATTGTTGTGCAAAATGTTACTAAATGCAAGGAAAAACATCATGCTCTGCTGTGTGTCCAAAACAAAATTTCCCCTCTAGTGGTAACAGTAATGTCAATGCAATACAGTCTAGTACAACCGCACCCACATCTAACACAGTGATGTCAAATGTTAATGCAAATCTGTCAAGTGTGAACTCTATCTCCGAAAAGGCTTCTTCCTATTTTTATTGCAAACTACCCATGTTTTCAGTGCATGGAAAGTGTGGAATCACTGAAGCTGTCGTCTTGGGGATGCTACTTTAAGGCTGTTACGAGTTGCATCCTGTAGTCTGATTTACCTCTGTTCAGGACTTAACTAGGCTGACCCTGGAGAAAGGTCCAGTGACGGTGAGGAGGAAAGACCCACTGACCACAGGGAAAGTCCTGTTGACAGTGGGAAAGACTACAACTTTGGATTCTCTCTTGAGGGCACATAAGACCGTATGGCGAAAGCTTGCTGTGTCTGGAGTGGCACTGTCTTCATCTGTCCGTGGGCAGGGGGGTGGTTGGGTCTGTGGGGTGTGCTCGACAGCTGGAGGGTGGTGTTTTTCGCCGGTGGGCTCTGCAGTCATGAAATGTAGTCTGATTTACCTCTGTTCAGGAGCAGTTATGTCCCTTGATATCTTAATGGAGTGTCCTGCGCGTGCCTGTACCCATCGTCAACACAGCGCAGGCCTCCAAGGTGGTACACACCACTTCTTGACAATGAAAAGCTGGCTCGATCTCGTTTTTAGATCACTTGAGTCGTAAACTCAGCAAGGATCCTGAACTGGAATCTATATAGATCATGAGGGTTTCTGTGATATGTTGAAAGAAAACATGTTTGAAGAGGTTCCTCAAGATGAGATGGTTTGCTTTTTACCCAGTTGTTGTTGTTGTTTGTGTTTTTTTGTTGTTGTTGTTTGTTGTTTTTGCCTCCTCATCCTGTAGTCAATGAGTCTAGTCTGACAAACAACGCTTCGTCTGGTGTTTGATTGCTTCAGCCAAAGGGTTCAATGGAGTTTCTTGAATGATGATTGTTTGGAGACACTGTCCTAGTCTGACACCTGACCTACCTGGAAATTTTTTAGTATGGTTCAGGCGATGGAAACGTGGCTCTCCTCTAGTCTGCTGATGTAACAAAAGCATTTTCTCTTCAAATCCAGTTGAATCATGAGGATCGAGATGTGCATCGATTCTTCTGGAATGATTGAGGTGGTTATCAAAAAGATGAGATTCACTCGTGTGTACTCTTTGGCAAACAAAAGCAGTCCTTTCTTGCTCAATGCGACCATCAAATACCATTTGGGCCAGTTTCACTCCTTCTCGTGTGACTGAAGAGGCTTCTGAAAACTCTATATTGGATGACTGGTTAGTGAGACTAATGAGATTATCAGTCAAGCTGCATGTCTGTGTCAAAATGGGGTTCCAACAGTGAACAGGTAGATGATGTACTTTGCAGAGAACTTCAAGATAAGTCTGTGGGAACAGAATCAATCAAAGTGCTGGGTAAGCGATGGTTGGTTTCTCAGGATTGTTTCTCCTTTGATGGAAGTGCAATTTTATTGTTCTGTGATCTTGTGTCACGAAAAGGGTAGTCCTGAGCCTGATCTCAAAGTTATATTTGATCCCTTGGATTTCTCACACCTTTCATCATAACAGCAAAATGTATTTTTCAAGAACTTTGGTGGCTGGGGATACCTTTGGGATCAGACTGTGCCTGTGAGCATACAGGAAAAATCCACAGTATGGGTCAAGGT
Source organism: Conus betulinus (assembly GCA_016801955.1). NCBI lineage: Eukaryota > Metazoa > Mollusca > Gastropoda > Neogastropoda > Conidae > Conus > Conus betulinus. Next base: position 91,711 of record JADBJO010008605.1, read on the forward strand.
TTTTGAGCATCTGAAAAGGTGGGGAAATTCCTCGGAATTACACAGGAGCTCCATGGACTGACATATCTGTGTTTCAGGTTGCAAGCTTTTGCTGACGCGTTCCCAGTCTGCTTATGGGTGCTTGTGTTTACTTGTATGTGAAAGATGCAGGATGGAGCCTGGAAGTCGTCTCTGGTGACTGCGCGAGCTAAAGTAGCTCCCCTCAAAATACTGAGTTTGCCACGCCCTGTTAATATTGGGAGCCTTACTCTGTGCTCGTTTGGTTTACTCTATGTGAGGCAGACTTTGAAGTTACATGATGATGTCGTTTGTCACTGTTGGACAGACTCAGCCATGACTCTCGCTTGGATCCAGAGTGACCCCTATGGGGTGGAAACTTTTTTTTGTTGCGAACAGAGTTGCTGAGATTCAGTCTCTTGTTAGTCCTGCACTGTGGAATCATTGTTCGGGCAAGATAATCCTGAAGATTTACTTACCCATGGAAATCTCAGCAGATGAGCTGTTGTTGAAGTCAAAGTTCTGGCTTCAGGGTCCTGACTTTCTGTCAAACAAAGCTGCTTGTGGCAAGGAAGACTTGAACGTTGGGAGGTCTGAGGACGTTCAGCAAATGTTTCTGATTGTTTGTTCTGAAGCTAAAAGGTCTTGTGTTACTCAGCACATGCTGATCACTGTGGCTCAGGAGGAAGAACAGGCTGCTGTGTCTAGGGCGCCACAGACAGATCTTGAGGGTGGAAGAAATCCTTGATATTGAAAGATGGAGTTAGTCTGATAAGAGTGTGCAGGTGATGGGTTGGATACTGCATTTTCATGTCCAACATAAAAGAGTCTGAAAACAGCAGAGTCAGCATGGTGATTTTGTCCTTTTTACTGAAACTCTTGTGATGCCAAACTGCAGACTGTCAAAGTATCCTGAAGAAGTAGTTGCGCTTTTTCCAAAGGTACTGAGATAGCGCTTGCAAAGTGAACAAACAGTAACCACGTGCGTCGTCTATTCTGGAAATGGTCTCTGTTCATTGAAATGATGACCGGATTCGTGTTTGAAAGGATAGGGCTTCAGTTTTCAGTTTTCCCTGGGGAACTTGAAGCCCAGCACCCTTCATCTTACCCAAAAGTCATTTCAGATATACTGTTAGCCTCGTCAAGGTTCACATACTCCTGAAAGCACACAGGTGTGAACAGCATGCCTGGTTTGAGTTTAGTAATCAATTATTCGGACCTAGGTGCTAGGCGTTTTGCAAAGGTGTGAACAACTACGAGTTTATGTCATGCCAGCGTCAAGGGACGCCAACCTGGTACTCAGAATGGGACTCCTTTACCGGAGTTGGGGTTAAAACAAGCACCCGCCCTTTTCGTGAAAACAGGACGAGTCCATTGTGGAACTTGATTGTTGTGTTAATTTCAACTGGAAAGAAGTTCTTATGTTACGTTATTTTTAACTGTGCGGTGATCGGAGCTAGTAATCTGGAAAGGGTGGAGTCCATAGTCTAGTGAGTCCTTTGCTTGAGGACGATTTTTTTTGCTCGTCTGGAATACCGTCGGTCTCATTGATGTCGGATATAAGGCAAACAGGATTTGAGCTGCAAAGGATCATTTGGTTTAAAAGTTCTTGGTCAGATGCTGTGGGCTGGAAGTTCATTTCATCACGTGCGCAATGGGTGGGAGGATGGTGGACCGGATAGCCAGAGCTATTAAAGTCAGGTTTCTGCCAGAGATCAGGTACGCAAAAGATCAACTCACACAAGTCGAACTGGAAACCCGTCTCCATGAGGTTGGAGAGTTGTTGTAAATTCCCGTCCTTGACATTGGTTGGTGAGTCACTAGTTGACTCAGGGTTGCTTTGACTCGTTCCTTTCGGCTCAGCCAAAAGGCCTTCTGGGTTTAAACCTGTTTCACTTTAGATAACATCTTGCTGTACAGTCTTCAAGATTTTAGTACAGAGACAGGAGCTGCCGTACAACTATTGGGACAAATAAAATTTTGGTGGTGCTGGGGTTAAGAAGTCTACGCCCATCTCCCACTGCAAAGTAGTCCAGCGTCAACAAAAAAAAGTATCAAAGTGGTTCGGTGTTGTGGTCCAAGCCGAATCGTCGCAGCAGTTAGAGTAGCCTTTGGTGATTGTAAAGCGGTGTATTGGTCAGGATGGGTGATTCGGTCGGTTTTTTGACGTGTGGAAAACTGCCAGTAG
>JADBJO010008606.1:0-10000 GCA_016801955.1 Conus betulinus
ACGTGGTAAGAAGACCAGCTTTGCAAGTGATGTTCTTCATACGTTAACCTGCTGCACTATGGTTGATGAAACTTTTACTTTATTGCGGCAATCAAACAAACTGTCATAACATTCTTTGACATGTAAATAACTAAACCCATGTTGTGCTCTCTTCACCGTGTTGATATTGATTTCTTTCAGAGGAACTCACTGGCGATCCGAATGGCCGAGTGACCTTTTCACATTTTCCTGCAGTTCGTGGTCAAAGGTCAAGGTGACGGGGAGGACCATCTGGACGCCATTCTGCAGGTCAGTGCTACTTTATTTTTTTGACCAATACAGCCACGCGATTTTCCCTTCGACCCTACTCGTCACCATCCCCTGAGCTTCACACGCATGTGCACGGGTATGCATGTGGATCGTGCAAAAGATTTAATCTAATTTAGTGCTCGGTCTTTTCCACTCTCCCAAACACGAATACGCATAGAAGCACCAAGAGCCCGCAAGTTTATCCATCTAGCATTTCTATGATCGTGGGTGGGCGTGTGACTTGCCCATATTTGCTGCGTGTATCTCCAGTTCTTCCATCAGTTATGGCGTGTGTCCTGGTCATCCCCCCTCCTCCTCCCCCACCCCGCCCCCTCCCGCAAAGAGAAACAAGAAGAAGAAGAAGAAGAAGAATTACCAACACGCGCCTGGGGACACACACACACACACACACACACACACACACACACACACACACACACACACACACACACGTACACACACGTACATACACACACACACATATTCGCGTGCATGAGCACTCATACATATACACATGCACATATTATGTGCACGCTCGTATTTTACTTCCGTACACATTCACCTTTTTTTTTTTTTTTTGCTCTAATATCACGAGTAGTGGATAGACGTTAAATGCACACACACACACACACACACACACACACACACACACACACACACACACACACACACACACACACACACACACACACACACACACAAAACACACACACACACACATACACACACACTCTCTCTCTCTCTCTCTCTCTCTTTCCCTCACACACACACACCACACACACACACACACACACACACACACACACACACACACACACACTCACAGAAGAATGTTCAGGGAGTCAGTGAGAATCATCGACCCAGGCATTATTCTTATCCATTTGTCATTGTTGCCTTGAAGACCAAACTGTGTACTCTCTCATTTCTCCCAACACCTGCATGTCCTGAGCAATGCTCGTGCAGCTGTTCAATCTGAAAGCGTTCGGTTGAAGGTGAGCCCACGAGTGTTTGTGCAATGGGTCAATTCTCCACGATGATTATACAGGGAATGAGACGCAAAATATGTACCGGATAAACTCCAGAGCGTTTGTGCTCTGTGTGAACTCCAGTGTTTGCGTATTGCGTGAAATCTACACGATGATTATACAGGGAACGAGACGCAAAAAACATGTACCGGATAAACTCCAGAGCGTTTTGTGCTTTGTGTGAACTCCAGTGTTTGTGTATTCGACAAACCCCAGTAATTTTAAACAATAAACAAGTATGGAAACTCTTGCTCACATGGTGAAAAAAAATAAATAAATACACGCCCATAACTCCGAACGAATGCTGTGTACGGCAGCGTATCGCCTAGCAGAACTGACAACACCGAGCACACAGAACCAACAAGGAGACAAATGTCTTTGTTCATTTCTCCAGATGTTGTTGCTGTGTAGATGTGTCAGGTACATGGTATATGGGCAAGCTTGGAACATCCTTTTTTTTTTTTTTTTTGGGGGGGGGGGGGGGGGGGGGTGGGGGGGGGGAAATTTTCTAGCCTGTTCTATATGCTTCTTGTTGTCATATCTGCTAGGCGATTGGGTGTCGCAGGCACCATTCCTTTGGAGTTTATGGACGTGTATCACTATGGGAGCAAGAGTTACCCTGCTTGTTTATTGTTTGCTGTTCCCTGCCGCATTGAGGATTGCCGTTCCCAGTAATTGTATATTGCGTGAAACCATACAGCATTTTTGTTTGCACCCTGTACTGGTTGTGTGTTAGTGTACCCTGTCCTGTTTGTGTGTGGGTGTACCCTGTACTGTTTGTGTGTTGGTGTACCTTGTACTGTTGGTGTACCCTGTACTTTGTTTGTGTGGTGGGTGTACCCTGTACTGTTTGTGTGTGTTGGTGTGTACCCTGTACTGTTTGTGTTGTGGTGTACTCTGTACTGTTTGTGTGTTGGTGTACCCTGTACTGTTTGTGTGTTTGTGTGTACTGTTTGTGTGTACTGTTTGTGTGTTGGTGTACCCTGTACTATGTTTGTGTGTTGTGTACCCTTTACTGTTTGTGTGTAGGTGTACCCTGTACTGTTTGTGTGTTGGTGTACCCTGTACTGTTTGTGTGTTGGTGTACCTGTACCCTGTACTGTTTGTGTGTTGGTGTACCCTGTACTGTTTGTGTGTGGGTGTACCCTGTACTGTTTGTGTGTTGGTGTACCCTGTACTGTTTGTGTGTGTGTTGGTGTACCCTGTACTGTTTGTGTGTTGGTGTACCTTGTACTGTTGGTGTGTTGGTGTACCCCGTACTGTTTGTGTGTTGGTGTACCCTGTACTGTTTTGTGTGTTGGTGTACCCCGTACTGTTTGTGTGTTGGTGTACCCTGTATTGTTTGTGTGTTGGTGTACTGTACTATTTGTGTTGGTGTACCTTGTACTGTTTGTGTGTTGGTGTACCCTGTACTGTTTGTGTGTAGGTGTACCCTGTACTGCTTGTGTGTTGGTGTACCCTGTACTGTTTGTGTGTTGGTGTACCTGTACTGTTTGTGTGTTGGTGTACCCTGTACTGTTTGTGTGTTGGGTACCCTGTACTGTTTGTGTGTTGGTGTACCCTGTACTGTTTGTGTGTAGGTGTACCCTGTACTGTTTGTGTGTTGGTGTACCCTGTACTGTTTGTGTGTTGGTACCCTGTACTGTTTGTGTGTTGGTGTACCCCGTACTGTTTGTGTGGTTGGTGTACCCTGTATTGTTTGTGTGTTGGTGTACCCTATACTGTTGGTGTACCCTGTACTGTTTGTGTGTTGGTGTACCCTGTACTGTTTGTGTGTTGGTGTACCCTGTACTGTTTGTGTGTAGGTGTACCCTGTACTGTTGTGTGTTGGTGTACGCTGTACTGTTTGTATGTTGGTGTACCCTGTACTGTTTGTATGTTGGTGTACCCTGTACTGTTTGTGTGTAGTGTACCCTGTACTGTTTGTGTGTTGGTGTACCCTGTACTGTTGGTGTACCCTGTACTGTTGGTGTACCCTGTACTGTTGGTAAGTTGGTGAACCCCAGATGGAGTCATTGTACAGTGGAGAAAACCATGAATGTTCTTGAACTGGGTCAGAACCGGTTTTTCATAAACTGGGTGAATTGGGTATTGCGTGAACCCTGTAGCATTTCTTTGTATTTGTACCCCATACTGTTTGTGTAATGGTATACCCAATTTATTGTTTGAGTATTGCGTGAACTTCAGCGTTCTTGGTGAAATCATTGCCAACGATTATGTGCGGAACCTGGTCACCAACCTAGTTGGGGCCCCACGAACCACTTCTGGCAACCGTCAAACGACGGAAGATGGCATGGTTTTGGCCACGTCATTCGTCACAGCATCCTCTCCAAAACCATCCTTCAAGGTACCGTTGAAGGAGGGCGCAGACGAGGACGGCAGAGAATGAGCTGGTCCGACAATATAAAGGACTGGACCAAAATGACCAAGCCAGATCTCCTCAAGACAGCCACCAACAGAAGAGCCTGGAGAGAAACGGCGGCTGCCTCATCACGTCCCCCCAACGACCCCAGCGGTCAGGGGAGTGAGTGACTCACTGAGAGCGTTTGTGCGTTAGGTGCACCCCAGAAGTTTAGTATATTGGGTGAAATCCAGACTGTCTGTAAACTTGGTGATCGCAGAGCATTTGAATATTGAATACATCCCCGAGCGAGGTGGGGGGGGGGGGGGGGGGGGGAGGGTTGTATATTGGATGAACACCCACCCCCACCCTCCGCCTCCCGCGAGTGTTTGTAAAATTGGTTGTTGTGATCGTCGAGCGTTTGTGTATTGAATGCACCCAGGAGAATTTTTATACTGGAGAATGTTTTAAAACATTTTGTGTGATCATATAGCGTTTGTAAATCAAACGCCTCCAAGATGGGTTGAATATTGGATAAATTCTCGAGTACACTTGTGTACAGGCCTGATGACAACCCTGATTTTTGTTGTTGTTGTTGTTGTTGTTGTTGTTGTCTTCCGCGCAGTACCCCAGTTGGGTACTAATATAAAGGACTGGACCAAAATGACCATGCCAGATCTCCTCACGACGGCTACCAACAGAAGAGCCTGGAGAGAAACGGCGGCTGCCTCATCACGTCCCCCCAACGTCCTATCTGCCAAACCAGTGGCTCAAAACTCCTTCTCTGTATATGTATGTGTGTTTCAGTGTTTTCCGCTTGTTGGATCGTGATCAGAAGGGCTACATCACAGCCGCCGATCTACGTCACGCCGCCGACGCGCAGAAGGTGTCGCTGTCCAACCGCGCATCCGGGAGATGATCCAAGAGGCGGACATCAGCGGCGGCGATTCCAAAGTGACGTCGGATGAGTTCATCCACCTCATGCTGCAGTCCAGCATGTTCCGGACGGCTCACTGACCTCTCGGTCCACCGAGCGACTGTCCGACCTCTTTGTGTTGTGTGTGTGTGTGTGTGTGTGTGTGTGTGTGTGTGTGTGTGTGTGTGTGTGCGCGCGCGCGCGCGCGCGCGCTTATTCTTCAGTTTTACATGTCTTCACTGAAAGTAAATTTTGTCATAGACCAGAGACGGCAGACCGATTCGCTACTTACCAGTTCGGATATGTCTGAAACATCACATTTTTTGTTGTTGGTTGGCCTGTATACGTTTGCTTTTCAGTGTCAGACAATGTTAGGCAGGCTACTCAAGGTCTGTCCAGCGCGTTGGGCTAATGCGTAGGTCAGACATCTGCGAAGACGTAGCCACGAGACCTTAAATTCTCTCATCTTAGTCATTTGTTGATTTATCCCTCAGCTTTAAATCATGCGCAGTGGGGTCTCAAAACTTAGCGGATGAGGTGTTGTGTATATGGACTAGTTCAAACGCAGTGACACTTCCTCGATGAAACTGAAACTGAACTGAAACTCAGTGTCAGTTCACTCTCTGTCTGTCAGCGCCATTTTGCCTCACATGATTTTCATGGACTTCGCAGACTTCAAGAATTACTGACTGTCCCATGCATATTACTCACTGCAGTTTACACTGATTTTCTCGGACTTGGTGAAATTAAGAAATATTTCTCACATTTTTTCTTTCTTTTTGTTTTTTTCTTTTCTTTTCTGTACTCCCAGTTCTTATAGAACAGGGAGTACATTAGAATAGGAACGAAGAAAATGCTGTCTGTCTGTCTGTCTGTCCATGGTCAAAAAGTGTTCCACTCGCTCCAGGCAAAACTTCAGGGCCGATCTTTCTGAAAATTTGTAGGTATGTTCATTATGGGTCACGGATGATGTCGGATGTTTTATTGTACCAGAATACTAGCGGCTGTAACGACCCAAAACGGGGTTTTTTTTTCTTTATGGAATATCTCAGAAAGTACTTGGCCGATTTATAAGCGGTTTGGATGATCTTGTGACGAATCGGAGCCTCTTTCCATATGTGAGTGATGTAATGCTGAAAATCGATTATTAAAACAACCAAAAAAAACCGTTATTTTGCCGTTATTTCTTACATATAGGTGGATTTAAAAAAATAAAATGTGGTACATAGAAAGGTTGTCACACACAAATGACACTTCCATATAGTGTTTCAAAATCTGATCGTAAAAAACCGTTATTCTTGAGATATTGTCCGATCTGGATGATATTCGGTAGGTAAATAAGGCTTTTTTTTTTAGCCCAGTGAGGACTAAAAGACCAGTTTCAAAAGTGTACATCGGTTAAACAACCGTTTAAAAAACCGTTCTTTTGCCGTTATTTATCTCAGAGAGTACTTGGCCGATTCATAAGTGGTTTTGGAAAACTGGGAGTACGTTTATCTGCTTTGCATCTTTCTTATTTTTTCTTTCTGTCGAAGTATAGGGGCTTACTGCACTCACAATCCGGTGTTCCATTACCCCCCCCCCCCCCCCCCCCCCCCCCCCCTCCCACCCCCCCCCCCCCCCAAGATAAGAGTCATCAAGAACAAAAGTTGGGGCCGGAGTATGTCTGTTCTGGAGCATGGTGTACGCAAATGACAGGGAAGTCTACGTTGTTAAGCTGAAATGAGAATTATTCCTCAGTCTGAAGGAAGGATGCAGGGTCCGGCAGACGGCTGGAAGGCCTCAAGAAACACACCTGGAATCCAACGGACATGATATTCCTGACAGGCTTCCTAGAGGGCTGGGCTTTGGTGATGGCAGCAAGTTCTTGTGCTGACACAACAGCAGCAGGGGGGTTCCCGAACAGAAGACAACTTTCTTATTTAGCGCTTGTTCACATTTCCAAAGTTGTTTTTTTTTTTTAATGATGTGTGTGTGTGTGTGTGTGTGTGTGTGTGTGTGTGAGAGAGAGAGAGAGAGAGGAGAGAGAGAGAGAGAGAGAGAGAGAGAGAGAGAGAGAGAGAGAGAGAGAGAATTATGTAATCTTTTGTAAAAAAAAAAAAAAAACCATACCGTTTAATGTTTATACGTATATATGGCAAAATGGGACATCTATAATATGGCATCCTTGATTGTTATATATACGAAAATGGCCTATCACGAAACGGCGAATGGGGAAGTGGTTAAATAGGAAATAGCCAGTGGCGATGTCCGCCGACGAGAAACCGTAAAAATCTCTCTCTCTCTCTCTCTCTCTCTGTCTCTCTGCGTGCTTGCGTGTGCGTGCGTGCGTGTTTGCTTGCGTGCGTGCGCGTGTGTGCGTGTGTTTGTAAGCTCTCAGTGTCTCTGTCTTGTACTTGGCATGTAAACAAAAGATTATTATCTATTGTAATATTGTCTTTTGTTCAAGTGGTACGTACGAGTGTATATAAAACAATAAAAGCTTTTACAAAGCATGCTCTGTATAAACGTGTAAGTGTTTATTTAAAACCGAAATATTTCTTTATCCCCCCCCCCCCTCCTAAAGTCTGTTACTATAAAGAACGCAATAGCGAAGTCATTCTATGCTTATTCCCTTCCAAATTGGGATTAAGTAGAATGCTTAGTAATATTGTGATTCAATACAGGCTGCAACAGAGCAAATAAAAAAAAAAAGATTTGTGCACATATAATTTGTCATAAAAGTATTAGCACGTGAACATATCAGTGCTGTCTTGACCACAAAAACACATTATCTTTGAATCTGAAATTCACTACTTTCCATTCTCTGTCATAAACAAACTGTGTCCATAAACGGCAGATTGTCTTAATAACCTGCTTGGACTGATAGGAAATAGTTCTGTTCGTAGGGATATCTGATGATAATCAGAACACCTGAACAGCAATTTTTCTCATGATATTTTTTTTTTTTTCTTTTTTTTTTTTTTTCCCCTTTTTTTTTTTTTTTTTTTTTTTTTTTTTTTTTTTTTCTCATTTTCTTTTGATAGCGATTTTGGACTGCTGCTGAGGTTAGGATTGCCATAGAAACAATGTTGGTGTCATGGATGCAATTTGCACAATGCGATTGTCAAAAACAACACTTCCATCTTTCACACACACACACACACACACACACACACACACACACACACACACACATTGTGACGCAAATGAAAAAGAGAGAGAGAGAGAGAGACAGAAAAAAAAAAAACACAGACAGACACTCACACACACTCACACGCAGAGACACAGACAAATCATTTGACAATGAGTTTTTAAATACGATTTGTTCTTTAATATGTGGCTACAACGTTATCCAGAATACAGTTTTGTCAACTGTTAATTAAGCTAAAAACTACGTTGATTGCTACGAGAAACACACCATAGATCGGATCCCAGCTATGTCCCCACGAGGCTGGTGGTCATCCCTTTGGGCCACAAGCTACAGAAGCCACAAGCATCATCACCTGCGTGTCTACTGCAGTATGAAGCAGAACTAACATCACACATGTCACTAAAGAAAAAAAAATGCAGGAAAAATACAAAAAACGCTACAGCTAATATATAAGAATAACCCGTTCGTACAACCAATAGCTTTGGTGTTAACAAAAACACACTGAGTTTTTTTTTAAAATCGTATTTTATCGAAAACAAAAACAGCCGTTTATAAAAAAAATATTAAATTATTAAAAAAAAAAATTAAATGATGCGAGTTTTGGAGTGAACTTATAAAACAACATAGTGAACCTGGCAAAAACATTTCATTTCATTCTCGTCCCCCCTCCCTCCTCCCCCCCCCCCCTTCCCCCTCCAACCCACCCCCCCAAAGGCCAACCCGCCTCTATCACCCTCGTTCCTACCTCCCGACCTCCTCACCCTCCCTCCCTCACAAATTTTTGTTTTTTTTGAGTTTCAATTTTGTTACAATCATGATGAAACAGGAAGAATGGACAAAAAAAAAAAAAAAAAAAAAAAAAAAAAAAAAAAAAAAAAAAAAAAAGAAAAAAAAAAAAAAAAAAAAAAAACCTTGAAGAAAAAAAAAAAAAACAATCATTGATGAAACAGGAAGAATGGAAAAAAAAAAAACCCTGAAAAAAAAAAAAAATCAACCCAAAAAAAAAACCCAAAAAAAAAAAAAAAAAACCCACCATCTGTGTAAATCGGTATGATAATACGAAAATCGTAAAACATTGCGGCTCCTTAGGCTCTCCCTTAAAGGGTTTTGTTTGAATTTGCTGTATTTCTCGGGAGTAGGTGTGTATGGAGTGGTTTGTTAGAGGCGGTGGTAATGGTAAGGTAACGCACGGTTCGATTAGGGTGAATGCCACGTAATTTCAAGGGGTTTCAGCGGTAGGTAGTATGAAAGCCATAGTTTGTATAATTACAATGCCCAAATAGGGGCTATGTATTATTGTAATGTATGTATGTATTATGGATGTTCTGTTGATTTTTTTAAAAAAAAACTAGGTTGTCTAAGTACAAGTTAAAAAACAACAGTGGGTGTCAGTGTGTGTGTGTGTGTGTGTGGTATTGTTTTGTGTGTGTGAGATGTGTGTGTTGTGGGGGTGTGTGTTACGATGTAAGCCTGTGCTCAAAGAATCGAAACTGAAAAAAAAGACTGTGAAATTGTGTGTTTGGTGTGGATCAGGTTTGATGTGTAAAGATGGGTACTATAAAAGGAAATCATTGACGGGGGGGGGGGGTGGGTAAACAGATTCGGGGTAAAAAAAAAAAAAAATGGGGGAGAGTGAGAACATCTCAAGTATCTGACCGAGTCATAGCAATTTTTTTTTTTTTTCCCCGAGTGGAAAATGTTGTTAAATGACATAGAAATCAAGGGGGCAAGATGATATCCTTAGGATAACCATACAAAACAATATTTTAGCCAAGCATAAGAGGATCGAGCCCACGACTAAAATCTCTGGCTGCAACGAACAATGCAATAAAGTCAAAATGAGAAAACGGAAGGGGGAAAAACCGCTTATTTAGGCATCTACAGGAGGCTTCAGAATTGGTCGTCCTCTTCTCCGTCTTCTTCAACACAAAGAATCGTATACATCCCCCCCGATTTGTTCGAACTACAAAAATCCTGACATATTGTGACCCCCTGTTTATCGTTCTGCTGGCGTCACGCCATGGTGAGGCCTTATAATCGTGATTCCATTCCTGGGGAAGATTAACTGACCAAATTCATTTTTGAAAGAAGCCAAAACGCTTTCAATACTTTGGTAACAATCCCTATTTGTCTGTGTTTTTTGTTTCGGACATCTCAACATACCAACAAAAGCAGCAGTTTTCATGTGAGAGAAAGTTTGACAACCGGCAGCGCCAGCAGACTGAAGAAGAAGACAGAGCAATAGAGATACAGGCAAGGAAAAGAAAAAAAATAAAAAGCCCCACGGCTCCAGCACT
>JADBJO010008606.1:15000-35000 GCA_016801955.1 Conus betulinus
GTTTCCCCCAAATAGTTCCATTGCTTTGATTTTGATCTGTCTGCTTGGAACCACCTGGCTTGTCCCTTGATGTCTGTATGAAAGAAAACGAAGAGAATCAACTCTCTGACACAACAGAAATTCTCAAAACAATCAACTCTCTGACACAACAGAAATTCTCAAAACAATCTAATGGTGTATGCCTAAATACACGAGTCCTTAAGCAAGGTCTAGTCCCATTGATTTTTTGGTGTACAGCCACATGCACGGCAACACTCCGACTAAACCTGTCGTAACACTGGAACCACATCCAGGATCTCTCTACGCAGGATGGTCCACCATGCCGTCCTCGACTTCAAATAGAGAATTTCTCAACGGTGTGTTTTCTTTGCCGTCAAGAATCAAAGCGAACTGAATGAGAATACCACATCAATATTCAATAAATGCCACACACACACACACACAAGCTGGCACATTTATTGTTTTAAACGATTCCGACATCAACATTTGCCAGAAAGACGCTCTCTACCAAAGGGAAGTGATCCTATGGGATATTAAACAGTACCCCCCCCCCCCCCCCCCCCCCCCCCCCCACCCCCCCCATGCCTTTCCAAATTCAAAATTCAAAAACTCTTGTGGGTAAGTTCTCTTGGTAGTTGCTTGCAAAGTGAGGCGACTGCAGGCGGGAATCTAAACAAATCTTGAAAAGTTTAAGTACCAACATCCGCCACCGAACACGAACAAATGAATCACAAGACAAAACACGACGTGTTTCGACGTCTTAGTTCTTCTTCAGGCAAGATAAACAACATTCAGTTTCAACGCCCATCTTGCGCCGAATTTGACAAGACGGTGATTGCTCGTTCTTCATTTTCGTTGTCCTGATTGTTGTTTCTCTTGCCTGAAGAAGACCTGAGGTCTGAACGCGCCATGTTTTGTCTTGTGATCCGTTTGTCCATGTTTGGCGGAAGAAGTACGTAAACGTAATGAGATTTCTTGGTAATGTTTCGGCAGAATTATGTTTGTAAATGTTACATCGGCAGTACACAGGAAACAAACCACATCAGGATGCCAGAGGGCGAGCCACCAGAGCGGACTCTGTGCTGCGCCGAGTTATGTCAGCAGTGTTCAATGTCTCTACTCTGATTCCAATACACACAGGCCACCATTCAGTCCCTCACCCCCCCCCCCCCCCACCCCCACCCCGGCTCTGTTCCCCGTACTGATAACAGTAAAGTTACTGTCATCCTCAGAGCCGGCGTGAAGTAATGCGCCAAACAGCCCATCCAAGAAAAACAGTCCCTTGTGAACCTTTTCATACCGATCACATTAACATGATTCACCGTGCGGATACGGACATGAAGAAAAATGCCACTCGTATCACCACGACAGCAGCGTAACATGATGGGCCACAGAATCTGATATGAGGATCCGCGAAGATAATGATAATGATCACGATGATTTTTACTGAATTCAAACAAGACTGAAAGCTACGACAAAAGAATGTCAAACTTTGAGAATCTGAATTAAGGATCCGCGAAGTTAATGATGAAGATCATGATGATTTCACTGAATTCTATCAAAAGACTGAAATCTGTGACAAAACACTGTACCCCACAGTCAAACAGGCCAAGGAGAGAGACACTGGCGATGTTGGTCGGGTAAGTCGAATTTCCATTGCCTTTGTTCCGGTCTTCCCGTTTTGGGCCCAATGCGCACTGAACTTCGGGTAAGAGCCGACCGGAACCGGAAACCCCATTTGATAAGACTCGAGGTCGAGCTCACACGTCCTAGTCCGCAATCCCTCCATCCTGACCAAGGTGGGTGACGCCATTTTTCTTTCCTTTTTTTTTTAACGAAGACGTTGCTGCGAGGACCCAGTTTGAAACAAGAAAGAAAAAAAAAAAGTTCTAACAAAAAAAAAAAACCAAAAAAAAAAACCCGGGTAAAACAAATACCTTACTCTCAGTCTATCTTCACTGCAAGCTCAAACAAATATTTCATTCAGTCTGTCAGCACTGCATGCCTCCTTCAAATAATCTTTTATACAATCATGAAGTACAGCCGCCGTAGCCAAGCCATCGTAATAATACGGTTTTTAAAAAAAAAATAGCACTACTGTATGTAAACTGTAGCTGTAAATAAATGAAGAAAAGGTATTGAGATTCCATAAGAGGACTCACGGTCACGTGTACATGATTCAATGATCAATAAACAGTCAACGAATCAATGGGTGAATAGATGCCAGCGAGCCCGAGCCGCCTTAATCCAATCTGCAAGCCTTTGAAGTAAGCGAACATAAGAAAACAAGGAGACAATCATCCACATAAGGATAATTATATCAACGACGACAAGGATGACAACAATAATAACAAAATCATTACTGAATAAATACATCATGGCATGTACAAGATATCTGACCCAAGAGTCTACGTACCTACAACATATCCTTTTTAAATGGGGGAAGGTTAGGGTGACATAAAGCACGGAGGAAAGGAATGAGACAACAGCATGGAGCAAAAGGGAGTTAGGGGACGTTGGGATGAGACTGACGCATGGAGCAAAAGGGAGTTTGGGGACGTTGGGATGAGACTGACGCATGGAGCAAAAGGGAGTTTGGGGACGTTGGGATGAGACTGACGCATGGAGCAAAAGGGAGTTTGGGGACGTTGGGATGAGACTGACGCATGGAGCAAAGGGGAGTTTTGGGGACGTTGGGATGAGACTGACGCGCATGGAACAAAGGGGATTTGGGGGACGTTGGGATGAGACTGACGCATGGAGCAAAGGGGAGTTTGGGGACGTTGGGATGAGACTGACGCATGGAGCAAAAGGGAGTTAGGGGACGTTGGGATAAGAATCACGCATGGAGCAAAAAGGAGTTAGAGGACGTTGGGATGAGACTGACGCATGGAGCAAAAAGGGAGTTTGGGGACGTTGGGATGAGACTGACGCATGAAGCAAAAGAGAGTTTGGGGACGTTGGGATGAGACTGACGCATGGAGCAAAAGAGAGTTTGGGGACGTTTGGGATGAATTTGACGCATGGAGGAAAGGAATTCAGCCCGAACCCCAAGACCCCCTTAAACATGTTTTTGGAATCGAGAGGGCGGGCGGGGGAGACATACAGGTCGGGGATTCTGGCTCCAGCCCAAATGGGGCTGAAATTGATTTCAAATTGGCGGGAGAGGAGACGGAAAAGAGTGGCAGACGGGGAGGTAGGAGATCGAACACACATCTTAAGACCCCTTAGCAGGTTGGTTGTTTCTTTGTTTGTTTGTTTGTTTGTTGTTTTGTTCAATGGGAATGGAAGGGTAGATCTAGCACAAAGCCCCAAGACCCCTTAACAGTTTGTTTGTTTGTTCTTTTTAATCGGCAGGGAAGGTAGATTTAACACAAACCCTAAAATCCCCTAACAGTTTTTTTTTTTTTTATATTCGGAAGGGAGGTGGTGATGGAGGTCTGGAGAAAGAACATGCTACTGTTTTTAAATCAGAAAAGGAGACGGGGACGGGGGGGGGGGGGGGGGGGGGGGGGGGGGGGGGGGGGGGGGGGGGGGGGGGGGGCATGCACAATTCATTATCTGTAACATGAGAGCGACCATAAAAGATGTTAAACTCGCTACAAATATTCAACAAATGATCTCCGGAACGTCTGTCACCCTCCCCTCCCCCCCCCCCCCCCCCCCCCACACACACACACAAACACACACACATGTATACATGTACATACATATAAATACATATATATGTACATACATGTTGAACAATTTATTTAGTAGTGGGGGCGAAACAAAAGCAAACTAACAATTCCTCCGTCAGTACATCAGTCATTTCGCAAAGATAAAAAAAACGGGGGGAGGTGGGGGGTGGAAGTGAAGGAGGAGGGAAAAGACAATGTGAACGAAAAGTCAGGGAAATAAACTATAAACTTAACCCTTCACTAGCAGGGTTTGGGAACCATCTACAAATCCATCTTGAAGACAGAACCATTCATATCGCCTGCTCCGACACCTTTCGTCCACCGGATCAGACTCGTCAGGGAGACCTGTGTGTCTGTGCTCCCTTGGCATCAGATGGAGATACACCATAGTCTAAAATTATGAAGTGTTCACACACACACAACACACACACACACACACACACACACACATATATATAATATATATATATATATATATATATATATATATATATAACACCTTACCTGCTGGCACTCAGGGAGGATGTCATTTGCTGACGAAGGCAAATGAAGCCGAAAATTTCATTTGTAATCACGACAGCTTGTTCTTCTTGTGCCTTTTTTGTTTTGTATATGTATATATACACTACAAACCAGAATGATGAATATGGGTGTCAATTCTGTCTCAGTCGACCTGAACTTTAGATCTTAGCAGTCATTAACTACTCTATGTACGACGCAGAAACAGAGCGAATGAGAGAGACAGAGAGAGAGAGAGAGAGAGAGAGAGAGAGAAGAGAGAGAGAGAGAGAGAGAGAGGCAGAGACAGAGACAGAGACAGAGGGAAGAAGTGAGGGATGGAGGTATGGACAGAGAGAGACAGACAGACAGAGAGACAGTCAGACGACAGACAGACAGACAGAGACAGGGGCAGGGAGAGAGAGAGAGAGAGAGAGAGAGAGAGAGAGAGAGAGAGAGAGAGGAGAGACGCCGACAGACTTGAATGTAGAACATCATGAAACAGTCTGTGTCACTGCCACAAATAACCACTATACACTGACAAAAAAAAAAAATCAACAACAACAACAACAAAAAAGAAGGCAAGTGAACTCGACCAAGCTCCCCCCCCCCCCCCCCCCCCCCCCCCCCCCCGCCCATCCCCCACCTCTACCCTCTTTCCCCCCCCCCCCACTCCTTATCCCCTTACCCCTCTCCCCCACCTCCCCCCCTCCTTCCACCGCACCTAAAGTCTATCTAAAAAACTAAAACTAGCGGAGCTGTGACGTAACGTAGCGTTGCGTGGCAGGCAGGCAGGCAGGCAGGCAGACAGGCAGACAGGCAGACGGACGTACAGGGACGTAAAACAGGAGGGTAAGGGCAAGCCACCCTGCGGGTAAGGTAAAGGAAAGGTAAGGTCAAGGTGGGGTCAAGGTAAGGTCAAGGTAAGCTAAGGTCAGGGAGATCAGTCGGTCATGGTGACATTCTGGATGCGGTCAATGGCTCTCTGCAGGTTCTCCAGCTCCGTGTGGAGGTTGCGAGCCAGCTGGTGCAGCATCTCCTTGGAGTTGAGCGGCTGGATGGTGTGGGTGAAGGGGTCGTAGTGCACCTCGTGGGTCGCCGGATGCGAGAGAGAGAACTGCCTGCAAAGAGACATGCCAATCAAAACATCATCGCGTTGGGATGCTGGCTGGCTGGGCTAATGACGACTGTGACGCCACTGATGTCAAGAAGTCTGCCAAGAAGCTTCGTCTGCAAAATTCTCTGTCTGTCTGTCTGTCTGTCTGCCTGCCTGCCTGCGTGTGTGTTGTGTGTGTGTGTGTGTGTGTGTGTGTGGTGTGTGTGTGTGTGTGTGTGTGTGTGTGTATGGTGGTGTGTGTGTGTGTGTGTGTGTGTGCGTGCGTGTGTGTATCACTCTCTCTGTGCTAAATACCTCTCTCTCTCTCTCTCTCTCTCTCTCTCTCTCTCTCTCTCTCCTCTCTCTCTCTCTCTCTCTC
This sequence comes from Conus betulinus, assembly GCA_016801955.1. Taxonomy (NCBI): domain Eukaryota; kingdom Metazoa; phylum Mollusca; class Gastropoda; order Neogastropoda; family Conidae; genus Conus; species Conus betulinus. The sequence continues at coordinate 20,654 of JADBJO010008606.1, forward strand.
TCTCTCTCTCTCCTTCGACAAACTTAAAATTATTGTTCAGCTATTTGTCAAGGCCTAGATGCTAAATGAACAAACCATTTATGTCTATGTCTTCTTCTCGCTCGCTCGCTCCCTCTCTCTCTCCCTCCCCCTTCTCTCTCTCTCTCTCTCTCTCTCTCTCTCTCTCTCTCTCTCTCTCTCTCTCCTGCCTCATTTGCATTTTTGCAATGGTACAACCGTTCTTACATACATATGTCTTTTCCCATCATGCCTAGCCATGCATAAAAAAGAAACAGGACAAACGAGTTGATGCGTGTTTAAAAAAAAAAAAAGTGAAAGTTCCAGCTAAGTATTTCAAAAGGAATACGTAGACAAGCCGCCATTTCTCTCCGTCCACTTGAATGGCGCACACTTCTGTTTATCGCCACATACACGTGCATACGCACTCATACACATATAGGCCTAACACGAAACACAGAACTTTTTCTTTTCAAAGATAGTACACTGTTCTTTGAATTAAAGCCATAGCGTAAGTATTATCTTTGCGCAGACTACTAGGTCTGGGAAACCGATATGAATGACAGAGGTTATGTTTTTCACTCGTGTCTGCAAAGTGTTTTGTTCAGGTTTTTTTTTTCCCCCTTTGAATTGTCTGTTAATACAATTACGCAATATTGATAAGATTATTTATTTTCATTTTTAGCCAGCTTAGTCCAAAAATGGATTGTGGTCCAAAGATGAAGTCATGGAAGGTCAGCGCAGATTCGTAAAACGGATCCGGTCAGACCGCAGATCCATGATCTGTCGGCATGACTGATCAGATTATATGACGTTCTCCGCGGATCACAGTATAGTGACATTCTCCCGATAATAACATTACGACGTTCTCCTGTGATCATAACATTACGATGTGCGACATTTACGTCCCATTGGCTGGAGCCCTTGGGACAACAACATTATGACATTCTCCTCCGATTATAACATTATGATATTTCCTCTGATCATAACATTATGATGGACGAGAGGCCCTTAAGGATAATAACATTACGACAATCTCCTCCGATTTTAACATGATATTCTCCTCTGATCATAAAATTATTGACTTTCTCCGATGAAATGAAAAAAAAAAAAAAATGAAATCCAGCACCGATCATAAGACTGAGAAGTTATTTGCAGGATATTATTTACAAAGGCATTTGCAGGTTCGGTTTGTACAGAACTGGTTTTAGGCTCCCAGTGTCTACAACAATCAACAAATCGGTTTGCTTTAGCCGCCATGACACAGTTTGTTTACGTCACAGACTTGCCGGCCGGGAGACAGTGAATCCCATTCCCATGAGAAATATCAGACGAGTGAACTTTGGGCTCAAAATGGGATGGCTGATACAGAGTCGAGGTGGGGATTATGTTCCCGAAAATATTGCCCGATTCCCCCCCCCCCCCCCCCCCCCCCCCTGAATAACGCTGCAAGAGTTAAAAAGGAAGTGCAGAGTACAACTCTCAGACCGGAAATGAACTCCATGGCATCATCCCCGTCCTTGAGATTAAACACACACACACACACACACACACACACACACACACACAGAGAGAGAGAGAGAGAGAGAGAGAGAGGAGAGAGAGAAGAGAGATGAGAGAGAGATTCTGTGACCCTTCGTGCCTTGCTCTTGAGGTGACCTCCATTCCAATGTCCTCTCCTACATGTCAAATCCGCGACGATTTCGTGTCTGTGTCACCGTTACTGGTAAGTTCATGGGTACTTGTCGCTGGAGGGGTGTAGTAGTAGTAGTACTAGTGCTCTCCCTTGAGAAGGCCTATTCACGCTCGCTCCATGATGAACGATATTATAGTCATTAGGGGGACTCGGTGCAGTAGGGTGTCTTGTGTATTTGGAATGAGAAGAAGCGTCACTGAACACGCCCAGTGTGACTAGAAGGGTACTGTTGGGTTACTGCTACAGTTATTTCCCGTGATCAGTTTACCTCATGATAACTCAATACTAAACTGTTAGGGCTGTGACAAGTCAAACCTGGGTGTGGTCGAAGCCCAAAGAAGTGACGAGGGAGTAATGCCTCTCCGAATGGCACACCAAGTGAGACGGGAAAAAAAACAAACAAAAAAAAAAAAAAAAAAAACAACCCACCCTTTCCAGTCGTTCAGTTCAGCACCGACGAAAGAAAAGCCTGCAGGACAAATCGTTCCACGCGGCAGTATGTCTTCAGGTGCAGAGTTGACAGAGTGCGGAGTCCCGCGTTCCGCCGAGTCTTGGATCGTGTGTTCTAATACAAGTGGCAGGGTATCACAGATTCAAGCTATTTTGATGTTCAACGCATTCGCAGAATTGTGAATTAGTGTCTCAGAAAGCAAGGTTGTGTTTCAGCCGATTGTTGGTTTACAGTTGTATCACTTATTTCATGTGGGTATTCTTGATTTACGGTTATACAACTTCTTTCATGTGCATATGTCTTGATTTGAGTTCATGACTCTCAGTTGGTTGTTTCCATATTCAGTGTGGTTTGTTAACAGGAGATAAGAGACCAGGGGCCTATTTAAGACTTTCAAAATAAGTGAAATATGCGTGGAAATAAGTGGGCGTACGCCAGTGGCGTCTTGTGCCTGTGGATAATCCAGCAGACAGGCACACACACTTTTACGTGCGATAGGCATACTCTCGCGCGCGCGTGATCTAGCGTGTGTGTTTGTGTGTGTGTGTGTGGTGTGTGTGTGTGTGTGTGTGTGTGTGTGTGCGTGTACGTGCGTGCGTGCGCGCGCGTGCGCGCATGCTTGTGTGCAAGCGTGCACAGAACTATGAGTGTGAGTTCGCGCCTCCACTTTGCAGCCACTTCGATCTGGTCGCGAACAGAGTTTATGGGAATAATCAAAGAATACAGAAAATCGATTATTTTTAATTTTTTTTTTTTTAACCGCGACCGCTACCGAGCTACAGAGAGAGAGAGAGAGAGAGAGAGAGAGAGAGAGGGGGGGGGGGGAGGGGAGACAGAGAAAAGAGACAAAGAGAGAGAGAGAGAGGGGAGGGGGGGGAGGGAGGGAGGGAGGGAGGGGAGACAAAAAAGAAAGAAAGAAAGAAACAGAGACAGACAGACAGACAGACGAACAGAAAGAGATAGACAGACAGATAGACAGATAGATAGAGAGAGAGAGAGAGACAGAGACAGAGACACAGAGAAAGAGAGAGAGAGAGAGACAGACGGACATATATATATATGTATATATATATATATATATATAGAGAGAGAGAGAGAGAGAGAGAGAGAGGGAGAGAGAGAGAGAGAGACAGAGACAGACAGACAGACAGACAGACAGACAGAGAAAGAGAGAGAGAGAGAGAGAGAGAGAGAGAGAGAGAGAGAGAGAGCAGGGCATGAGTGGGTGGGGTGGTGGTGGTGGTGGTGGTTACGTATGACAAACGGGCCCATTGTGGAGCTGTGTTTCCGGCAACACAGTTTGGCACTCGGCCACATGAAACGTACCTGGGCACTCAAGTCCTCCCATTCCAGTTCTCCCATCCCCCCTCACATCCCCGTCCTCCACACCCTGTCCCCCCGGCTCCCCCGAGCTTCCATAACCCACCCCTCACTCTCTGTCTCTTACACGCATACCCCCAAATCGATATCCTGCGCCATCGTCGGGCTCACTCACTGTCAACTACAAATATGAGCGGTACTATTTGCCGTCAGCTCTGGACAACAAGCACGAATGTGAGAGAGAATGCGAATCTTCACGAATTCGAAGAGAGAGAGAGAGAGAGAGAGAGAGAGAGAGAGAGAGAGAGAGAGAGAGAGAGGAGAGAAGAGAGAGAGAGAGAGAGAATGACAATAACAAATTATAAGTAGTCAAGACAAAGAAGTGCAGCATAATACAAACTGCACGGTCACTTTTCTTCATCTGTGTAGTAGATATGTCCGTCTCCTAAAAAAGCCTTTGGATACAAAAAGGCACAGCACTGTGTGTCAGATTACTTTTTTTTTTTTCGCCATTAGAAAGTCTGGTAATGGGAACAGCGATGGGCGATAGGCATGTTAATCAGGTATGAATTCTGTTCTAAAACCATTCTATGCAGGGCAGCAAGGTAAAAAAATGTATTTCATTGTCGATCGCACAATGACAAAATGGACAGTCGATCTCAGCATCTGACCCATTGCTATCTTTTGTAGAACGAGCTTTGATTTCTCTGATACATCAATCTGCATGTCGGATCACGCCTGACGCACTTATTTATGTTGAAACTCCTATAAGGTTCCAATTCAAATGACAGATTATACTTACTAAAAAAAAAAAAAAAAAAAAATTCTAGTCTATCACTTCCTGTAATATGCTTTTGTTTTTGGTTGTATACGAGCCTTTCTTTAGAACAATGTAATAGGTCCTTGACAAATCCGACTCTTAGGTTTAGACACATGAAAATAAAAACCGAATTTACATAAAGTTATCTTATATCGGATGCCCATGTTCGCATGCCTCGTTCAACCAGGCTAAATAGCGCAACATGAGCTCTGTGTGGGAGTCTGTTGCGATCCATTCTGTTTATTTTCAACCAGTGTCGAGTGCACCTGACAATACTATCAATGTGCAGAGGATATCAGCTCAGCTCCCCCATAGATAAGCTCGTTTGGCGTTCCATTGCCCGTTCCCAGATATCGTTTCATGGCAAACATGTATGCCTTTTTCTATTTCCGTCGATGTCTCGAACATTCATCATATTTCTGAGCCATGTAACAGAATTGGCTATATCTGGATATTGAATCATTCAAAGAAAAGACAAAAAAAACAGTGACCGAGTTGTTTTCTCAAGAGTTCAAACGTTCAAAGTACTCAGCAAAGCTTTCTTTGTTTTTGTGCAGAGAGAGAGAGAGAGAGAGAGAGAGGAGAGAGAGAGAGAGAGAGAGAGAGAGAGAGAGAGAGAGAGAGAGAGAGAGAGAGAGAATGGACCGAGTGAAGCAAACTGCTGTCAAACTAAACCACGTCCTGTTGTTGAAGTGAATACAACAATAAACCATGAATTTATCACATGATGAAGACTTCTGTCGAAAATGTGTACATGTAATTGGTGTTTTGACGGGTATTTGTCTGCACACACACACACAAACACACACACTCTCTCTCTCTCTCTCTCTCTCTCTCTCTCTCTCTCTCTCTATCACTCACACACACACAAACAGGGAGAGAGAGAGAGGGAGAGAGAGAGAGAGAGGGAGGAAAGCGAGGAGAGAGAGAGAGAGAGAGAGCGAGAGCGAGAGAGAGAGAGAGAGAGAGAATGTGAGAGAGAAAGTCAGGAAACATTGTCCAAGGTCGAGAGAAGGAAGAGAGAATCTTCAAGTGTAAACCAAGTTCAACCTCTTGTGCCTTGGCCCATCAAGCAATGAAAAGCGCACTGGTTTTGTGCAGAGAGCTTCACTGATCGAAGTGAGCGAACAAAACAAAAGCAGAATGGCCCGTGATCTTAAAAAAAACAGCACGTCAAAGAAATTTGGCCAGACGAATGGAACTCGCAGACGGATAACAAACTCTTCCAAATCCATCCAAACCTGAAAGAGTTTTTTGACCAAGGTCCAGGGGCGGCCGTAACCAAAGAAACAGTCTTGTGCCATTTGCCCACAGGCCACTCCTTTTACACCCATTCATATCTTTTAAAAGGTGAAGAGGCTCCGTGGTGCATTCCATGCCACATGCCACTCACAGTGAAACCTTTTCTTTTAGAATGTTGGGACTTGCATGATGTGTGACACAAACACTTCACATCAGACTCTATGAAAGCGTTTTTCAGAGATGTCCCACCCGATGTGAGTTTGATTTCTGATAGATATAATAAACATTTTTCATCTAATCTTAGATTTTATGGAACAAAGATTTTAATGAAATTTCCATGTGTGGCTTTCGAAGATTCGTTTTAATGACGTACGTGTGTGTGTGTGTGTGTGTGTGTGTGTGTGTGTGTGTGTGTGTGTGTGTGTGTGTGTGGTGTGTGTGTCCGTGTGTGTCCGTACGTGCGTGCGTGCATGTGTGTGTGTGTGTGTGTGTGTGTGTGTGTGTGTGTTTGTGTGGATGACGTGTGTGCACGCGCGCGCGCATGTATGTGTGTGTGTGTGTGTGTGTGTGTGTGTGTGTGTGTGTGTGTGTGTGTGTGTGTGTGTGTTTAAAACAGAATTGAGCTGACCTCTGACTCAACGCGTTGACAGTCCTGATAGTACCTGAAGGTAGAAACGGTGGGCTACGCTGTCTCGCTGGTTGAAGATGATGTGTTTTTTTTCCCGTCGCGTTGAGCCGACAATCGGTGCCGACATCCGTTGGAATCCAAGACTAAGGATCCCAAATAAAGCGCATCCATTCTCGTCATTCTGCAGGACAGAGCCGTCCATGCAGACCTGAAGCTGGGGCCAAATCTTTCCCTCAGTGGTGCCTCTGCCAGGGCGGAAAGGCGCAACAGATCAGGTTGCTTCGTGGCTCCATGGTCATGGGATTCCAGAATCTCTGCTCTCTCCCCCCGACGCTGTCGGAGACCCCACCGGCAGGGTGTCCTGGAGCATCAAGGCTTTTCCCTCGTCGTCTGGCACCCTCTGGCAGCGTCGCCAGGTGTACACAGTCCGCACCGGTAGCAGCCCTGACAATGTCTGAGACTGTAGAGACTCCACAGCTGGCGCACTGCTGGTGACACTCGTTCCTCAGAGGCAGCCGGTCCACCTGCTGGTAGACCAGACCGTTCACAGCACTTGGGGTTAAACCCATGGCCTTGCTGGAGAGGTGCTAGGTTGACATGCGCGAGCTGTCGCCGTAGTGTTTGAGGGCCACTGGAAAAGACCTTCAGGGCCTTCCTTCAGGTCGGAGCCTGCCAGTGCACCCGTTCCATACATCAAGCTGTTACTGGCTGCCCAAAGTTATTCTGAGAGTCATTCTACAGCACGTATACACTTGTTCACCAGTTTGTTCATGTGGGTAGCCCATGTCTGGTCTCGGGCGATGGTGATGCCCAGAAACTTGACCTCTTCGTACGGTTGTACTGTGTTTCCAATATTCTTATTGAATTGCGTTTACGCCTGGGCTTTTTTTGGGTTGGTAAAAACCATGAATATTGTTTTCTGAGCTCAAAGTTCAAATCCATTTTTATGCATATACTTTCATTCAGTATCTATGCCTGCATGAAAGCTGCGCTTAGACTTTTTTTTTTTAGTCTGCCTTCCGTGATAGACCCGTATCGCCTGGTCCTCTGCCGACAGTAACACTTATTTTTTTTTTACCAGTCACTTTGACCATGTTGTCTTTGCTGATATACATGACGATATCGTGGCGCATAGCAGTGAAGAGTGTCGGACCTGTGACAGTCTAGCCCTTGAAGTATTCCCATGTCAAGAAATCGGGTGATGGACTTGCCTGCACCCATTTGTAGGACTACTGCCATCCTGGAGTCCGGGAATGCTTAAAAAAAAAACTGGAACAGGCGGCAAGTGATGCACAGCACGTGCAACTTGCTCAGCAGTTTTTTTTTGCATGTGACATCATATCAAAAGCCTTCATGAAGTCAAGGTAGACGGCGACCGTTGTTGTCTGATAATTCTTGATATCTTAAGAAGCTTTACAACGTGCTTCATGCAGTTCCTGCCTTTGCAGACCCCGACCTGACATATAGAATGTAATTTCATCCAAATGGACACACACACACACACACACACACACACACACACACACACACACACGCACACACACACACACGCCAACCCATCCATCCACCATCCCCACACCCATCCACCCACCCCTACACGATTAACGGTAAAAAAAAAAAAATCAATGTCAATGATTTTTCAGTGTTCTCTCTTTTTTTTTTTTTTTTTTTTTTTTTTGAGAAAAATTCAACTTTTAATCGTCAGACATTAAAGACCTTTCATTAGGATTAAAAAAAAAAAGTGTTGAATGAAATAGTTAAATAAAATACTGCCCAGAAAACAGTAAATTCCAACCGAATTTATCACTTATAATGTGTCCTCTTGTACATGTACACACAAGACTTCTGTGGTCAATTTTCCGAGCGCAATTTGCAAACCGTTTTGTTCTCGGCTTAAACGACCTTCACTGTGCACGAAAAAGTGTCTTTTTGCAGAAATTTGTGCTGAAAGTTTCTTTTTGTTCTAGTTACCCGAAACGATTTTTGAAACCGCAAAGCCACTAATGGTCGATCTTGTTGCGGTCTCACTGACTCGGGCATCTCTCTATTGTAACTGTATGAGGTGAAGTTCCGAAACATGGATGCATGCTGATTTACAACAGTTTTCTTTCTACGTGGAACTGAGAAGTCCATGAGTACGCAGCCCCCCCCCCGCCCCCCCCCCCCCCCGAAGCAACTCCCCTCCCCTCCTTACACTTTACACCCTCTAGACTTGGGGAGAAACTCAATTTTCGTTGTGCGCCATTCCACACAGTCTAAACCGGAGTTTTGATTTCAGTAAAGTATATGACGTTCCCTACGTATCACCTATTTCAAACTTGTCAGAGCTCTCTTTTTGAGTAAGTATGACTTATTCGTTTTTCTCGTTCTTCTATTCTGCAGTTGAATTCAATTTATGTGTTTGTAGTACAGCCGACCACGAGGGACCATATTAGCGCTGCGAGTTATTCATTCTACATACGGTTCCATAGTCAGCCTACATAATCATGTCAACATCCAGTTTACCTGACTTTGTCCATTATTTACATAATTAAGTCAACACCCATCTTACCCTTACTTCTCTATCATTTACATAATTACGTCAACATCCATCTTACCTGAATTTGTCTTCATTATGTAATATGTCAACATCCATCCTACCTGACTTTGTCTATCATTTACATAATATATCACATCCATCTTACCTGACTTTGTCCATCATTTACATACTATATCAACATCCATCTTGTTTAACTTTGTCCATCATTTACATAATATATCAACATCCATCTATCCTGACTTTGTCTTTCATTTACATAATCATGCCAGTATCCATCTTACCTGATTTTGTCTTTCACCTACATACTATATCAACATCCACCTTACCTGACTTTGTCCATTAATTACATAATATGCCAACCTCCATCTTACCCGACTTTGTCCATCATTTACACAATATATCAAAATCCATTTTACCTGACTTTGTCCATCATTTACATGATATGCCAGCATCCATTTTACGTTTTCCATCGTTTACATAATAAATCAACATCCATTTTACCTGACTTTGTCCATCGTTTACATAATAAAATCAATATCCATTTTACCTGACTTTGTCTATCTTTACATAATAAATCAACATCCATTTTACCTGACTTTGTCCATCGTTTACATAATAAATCAACATCCCTCTTACCTGACTTTGTCAATCGTTTACATAATAAATCAACATCCATCTACCTGACTTTGTCCATCATTTCCTCAAACGACTCCACCACGAACAGCACCGGCTGGAAATCGTCATCCGTGTACTCTTGCACTGACGTCACATCCGGGTCAAAGGGCAGAACGGTAGGCGTACCGGACAGCGCGTGCTTGAGTTCACCGTAGGCGGACAGGGTGCCTGCCCCGTACGCTCGGATTTCGCCATGTTGTTTGCATAGTCCAAACTCAACCGTGAACCAGTACAACTGAATGACAGAAAACAGAAGTCAAGGGAGGGTCGTCAGTTTCAGACTCAAAACACGTCGACAACCGCATACACAGCTGATGGAATAAATGAAAAGATGAATTTGTCACAACGACTAAATGAACTGATGATTTCTGACAGCACGATTCTTTCATGTCAGGTCGTACAATCTTAGAAGGTGAGGATTTTTCAAAAGAACACAGAAATCAGAATTTAAGTAATTATGAAAGAAAAATAACCTAGAATGGCGATTAGTAAACAACAACAATAACAACAACAATGACGACAGGAATCAAAACTGATTTGTCATTATAGTCCGTTAACACGGTTAAAACCTTTCACATGTAATGACATTTCAGCAGCCAATATTCAACATTTCCGTGTGTCATGAACTCTCAACGGCCCACGTGAAACATTCACTCCTACTCCCAGGACAGGCCCTTTTATTTCTTTTTTTTTATTTTTATTTTTTTAAATTCATCATTTTGTAGTGGGCGGAAACCTTACAGGTTCTGGCCGTATCAATGTGCTCCTCCCGGGCACATATCCTTTACCTCAGCAAAATAAGAGTTTTCTTTCGGAAACCACTTTCAGAAAGACCATTCGATATGTTTGTACACATTTTCCTCTTTATGTCAGGCGAGTTTGAAATATTTAACCTCAAGACATAATTGTTGACACTCTCGTGACCCATTCCCGTAAGATAATGTTTTCCGGTGAAGACTAAACACTCGTAGCATCCATCCATCCTTGGAAATGGAGCTGGATAATGAGACGGCTGTGGTCGAGAACAAATGTTTCCAAAGGCTTCCTCGTAGTTCATTCAGGGAACATAATGTAAAGGACTTCCAGGCAGCGGATCAATACCTGGGCGATGTATGAGACAGGAACCGCCATCAGCAAATTATCACAGCTACGCGTGGTGCATATACCTGCAGTGTCTCCCTGTCCGACGTAAAGGGTACAGTGAAGGATGGACGTTCAAGAGGCGGGCTGAAAGCAGTCTTTGATTGATAATGTAACGAACGTAAGTGATTTTTTTCGTCTTCTACTGTGATTTTGTTGTTGTTGTTGTTGGTTACGTCAGATCTTCAGTCCTGTCGCCAGGAGAATCCCACAGTCTTCTCGAGGTCTTGACGGCTGCCCCCAAAGCTGTATCTGGAGTTGTGCACCCTCTGGCTGGTTTGAAGTGGCTATTAATACCTCCCCTCTGAAGCCAGTGATCGTGAACAGCGAGATGACCAAGTGCCTGCCACAGCGTTCTTGATGGACAGCCTAGTGTCACGACGACACGAGATGGATGCTGTACCGTTTGAAACTATCACACGATGAGATGAGATGGGAGAGGAGGTATGTCCGTTTGACGCTGTCACATCTTGAGATGCGATGGAGGGTGTTACCGTTTGACATCATCACACGAAGTGATGAGGCAGAGGATATTACCGTTTGACACTATCACACAAGATGAGATGAGATGGGAAGGGAGGGGATGGGGGTATATACGTTTGACACTATCACATGGTGAGATAAGATGGAGGGTAGCACCGCTTGACAACATCACACGACGAGATGAGATAGAGGATATCACCATTTCACACTATCACACCATGAGACGAGATGGGAGGCGGGGGAAGGTACAATCCATTTGACGCTATCACATGATAAGATGAGATGGCTAGCATTATCAGTGACATATTCGCACGATGAGATGAGATGGAGGAGAGCGCAGCCAGACAAAAAAAAAAACCCACCCAAATGAACGGTAAAGAAAAAAAAAATCAACACACATCCAAATAAGTAATCCTCCAAAAAGCGGTAACAACAAGGACAAACAGATTGGCTTTTGACACCACAACTTTCAGATTCAATCGCTGCAAAAAGGTCCGACGCACCCTCATCATGGGAATCTACAGTCGTACAGCATGGACCGCATCTAGATTTCTACAAATATTACAACAAAAGTTATCTTTCCTGATGGGCTTCTCCAGTCACTGCAACAAAGTCTGCCTCTTGCTAATGGGATTTTACAGTCACTACAACAAGATCTGTCGATTGATGGGATTCAAAAGTCAACAGAACAAAGTTTCCGTTCCCTGGTGGGATTCTACAGTCACTACAACAAAGTTTCCGTTCCCTGGTGGGATTCTACAGTCACTACAACAAAGTTTCCCGTTCCCTGGTGGGATTCTACAGTCACTACAACAAGTTTTCCGTTCCCTGGTGGGATTCTACAGTCACTACAACAAAGTTTTCCCGTTCCCTGGTGGGATTCTACAGTCACTACAACAAAGTTTCCCGTTCCCTGGTGGGATTCTACAGTCACTACAACAAAGTTTCCCGTTCCCTGGTGGGATTCTACAGTCACTACAACAAAGTTTCCCGTTCCCTGGTGGGATTCTACAGTCACTACAACAAAGTTTCCCGTTCCCTGGTGGGATTCTACAGTCACTACAACAAAGTTTCCCGTTCCCTGGTGGGATTCTACAGTCACTACAACAAAGTTTTCCCGTTCCCTGGTGGGATTCTACAGTCACTACAACAAAGTTTCCCGTTCCCTGGTGGGATTCTACAGTCACTACAACAAAGTTTCCCGTTCCTTGATGGGATTCTACAGTCACTACAAGAAGGTTCACTGATTCCCTGAGGCGATTCTATAGTCGCTACAAGAAAGTTTCCCGTTCCCTGGTGGGATTCTACATTCACTACAGCAATGTCTACTGATTCCCTGATGGGATTCTTCAGTCACTACAACAAAGTCTGCCTCTTGCCAATGGCATTTTACAGTCATCACAGCATGATCTGTCGATTGATAGGATTCTACAGTCACTACAATAAAGTTTACTAATTCCCTGATGGGATTCTACAGTCGCTACAATAAAGTTTACTGGTTCCCTGATGGGGATTCTACAGTCACTACAACAAAGTTCCCCGTTTCCTGATGGGATATTACAGTCAGTGCAAAAAGAGCTGCCACTTCCACGGGAAACATCTGCCGTCAGCACAGCAATGTCTGTCTCTGTAGCCAGTGTTTCATGGCACCAAGATCACCCATCGCTGGCCTGGTCACGACTGAGAGCGGTCTATTAACATTTCGAAATACGGAGTTTGTCATCATGACCTACCGTGGAGATCTTCTCGATGTCTTCGTCAGAGGCTCCCAGAGACACCAGCCCCAGCTCCTGAGAGAACTGGGCGAAAGTTGGATCCGCCATCATGGGCACGTGACCCAGTAGCTCGTGAATGCAGTCTCTGCAAAATCGGAATGATCTGATTTGGGTTTTTTTTTGTCGAAGTCTGCCTTGCTGTGTCCTGTGTTAATCGTCTACAGGTTGTGCTGCGTTTTCTTCAGTGCTGTGTTTTCGTGATTTACCTTTGTAGATTATTGCCTTCTGTTGCGGTTTGTTCGTTTGTTTTTGTTTTGAAGTCTTAGTTTGCGCCGTAAATGTGTTGTTTTGTATGTTTTGTGTTGAATTGAACGTGTGTTATACTGTATCATGTTACGTCACACGATGCAATGTTACAATGACCTATATTATATAGCGGTTGTTATACAGTACCGAGTAAGGTTACAGAGAGCAGTCTTGTACTGATGTACAGTATCATAGTGTGTGATATGCTGTGTTACTTTGCTGTAGGTCTGCTGCCTTAATTTGCGTAATGTGGATGACTCTGTACCGAGCCACATTACACCGTGCAACGTTGCATAATGAGAGACAGCGACACTTTGTGTATGTGAAAATTCTGTCATTCAGAGACACTAGAAGGACCTCAAACAATTTTCGCTCCATCCCTCTTCACATTTACTTCTGGCGTGCGCAGACAGTCAGACAACGACAAGTTTGAAGACAGACAGGAAGAAGAGGGAAGGGAAGGGAAGGGTGGAGGGGCGTGCACTGACGGTTCGGGAGAGTAGTCGGCTTGGCGCCGTGGCGGATGTACTGGGTGCATTGGAACACCGGAATGCCAAACTGGCCAGAAAGTCACGTGGGGACAGCAGGCCTGACACGGGGCGTAACTGGAACCCTGTCTTGCCTGAGGAACAAAATAAGAAATAAATGTGTGTGTGTGTATATATATATATATATATATATATATATATATATATATATATTCATGAACGACATGCGCTGTACATTAGCTCCATGTTGAGCTGAATTAGCCTGCAGCAGATCTGATTATTACCGCTGTTGTCAATCTTAACAACAACAACAACTGCAACAACAAAAAATGAAACAGGGATACAAAGATGTGAAATAGAAAACAAAAAATACCTATCCATAAAGGAAAAAAAAATCGTACGGAGCGGCTCTATCCGCCGTACTGGATATGCCCGTGTTAATTTGGGATTTGTTCAAATCTGATAGCAGGTTTGAGCATCTATTACGAATTTCTTTAATTCAGACGACAGTTTGCATCTAATTACGGATTTCTTTAATTCAGACGACAGTTTGCATCTAATCACGGATTTCTTTAATTCAGATTACAGTTAGCATCTAATTACGGATTTTTTAATCGGATGACAGGTTTGAGCATCTAATTAAGATTTCTTCAATTCTGACGACAGTTTAAGCATCTAATTCGGATTTGTTCAATTCTGACGACAGTTTGCATCTAATTACTGATTTCTTTAATTCTGATGACAGGTTTGAGCACTAATTACAGATTTTTTAAAATTCTGATGACAGTTTGAGCATCTAATTACAGATTTCTTTAATTCAGACGACAGTTTGAGCATCTAGGTACAG
>JADBJO010008606.1:40000-55000 GCA_016801955.1 Conus betulinus
GGCATTTGCTCATTGCTAGGCATGGACATCATCGTCTGACTATCTGTTATGGTTGAATACTGTATTTGTCCATGGTAAGTATGAACTCCATCATCCCACTATCCGACTGATCGCCAGAGTTCGTTCATCAAGGGGAAGGATATCATCGTCCAAATATCTGTTACGACTGAACAATGGTATTTGTTAAGCCAGGACCTTGTAAAGTCCTACTGTCCATCTGATCACTAGTCTCTGTCCATTGCTGGGCAAGGATGTCATCATCCTGTATCCGTAAAGACTGAACTTCGGTGTTTGGTGACTGCTGGATAAAGATCCCTTCGTCCCACTGTATGCTATAACTGAACACTGGTACTTGTTCATTATTAAGACTCCCGTCTTCTTCCACACATCCTTGCTATCCCCAACTTTCTCCCTAATTCTTCTGATACCCTCTCCGCTGTTTCTACATCCGTCAAACCGAACAGCAGTGTGTGTACTACCTCACTCCCAGACCACCCCTCCACTGTACTCCCCTCTCTGCCTGCTATGCTCACCCTTCCATCAGCTGCTGGACAATGCTGTTTCCTTCACAACTGGATACGGCTACAATATCTCCCCACCACCCCCCATACCTACCCCCCTGCTCTCTCTCTCTCTCTCTCTCTCTCTCTCTCTCTCTCTCTCTGTCCGTTCACCCTTTCATTTTCAACTGAGCAACGCAGGTTTCACTACTGCCTGAGACTACATTGTATTTCCCACCTCCCTTCTTCTGTGCTCTTCGCCGTTCTCTCTTCAGCTAAGCATTCCAGTTTGCTGACTTCTGGTCAAGACTGACCTCCCCTCCTCCGGCCCCTCACCCCTACTCCCTTCCCTTCTCTGCCCTTTATCCTTCTATCTTCAGCTCAACTATGAAATGTTTTTTTGTTGTTGGCTAAGACTAGGGTCGCCCCCCCCCCCCCCCCCCCCCCTCGCCGTTCTGCTCTCTAAAACGTCATAATGTTGTCTGTTCACTACTGGGCTAAGACTTCCATCATTGAATCAAACCGTCCTCCTTTTTGTTGTCTGTTCACTACTGGGCTAAGACTTCCATCATTGAATCAAACCGTCCTCCTCTATTAAGCGTTGGAGCCTGACGTCTTGCGCTGAAAACTTACCATGTGTTGATCTCACACTGCGTGTAGTCCACTCTTGGAATGGGCTCACCGCTGGAACAACGGAAAAAACAGTGACAATTAGTCCGCATTTCTCTCTGATTATGCTCTCTCCCCCCCTCTCTCTCTCTCTGTCTGTCTGTCTGTCTGTCTGTCTGTCTGTCTCTCTCTCTCTCTCTCTCTCTCTCTCTCTCTCTCTCTCTCTCTCAGATTAGGCATAAATGGTTTAAAGATAAATAGACGTTACAGGAAAAATGATTCTGAGGATATGCACTGCCCATTTTGTAAGAATAGTAATGATGAGCTACAATTCGTCTTTCGATGCGAAGCTCACGCATTACTTAGAGATAAATATATATCAAAGCATTTAAAAGGTTAACTGGTCAACCGAAGTAAAGTGCCGACATTTATTGTGTAGTGAGGAAATCAGAGTCATTCGTGATGTAGCTATGTATATTTTTTTTAAGCACTGAGGCACAGGGAAGAACACATTATTGCTACAAATTTAAGTTGATTATCCATCATCCATCTGTTTGGATAGCCACTACATTGTTTACGTGTACCTATGTTTACAGGCTGGAGGCCTAACATTAACACATTGTCATTGTCATGTCTCTCTCTCTCTCTCTCTCTCTCTCTCTCTCTCTCTCTCTCTCTCTCTCTCTCTCTCTCTCTCTCTCTCTTTCTCCTCTCTCTCTCTCTCTCTCTCTCTCTCTCTCACACACACACACACACACACACACACACACCACACACACACACACACGTGGCACACACACACACACACACACACACACACACACACACGTGAACACACACACACACACACACACACACACACACACACACACACACACACATCAAAAACGGTTTGACAGATTGGCAGGTCTGCCTCGTTATCAATTCACAATTAGTATTACAAACACTGTAACGCACTCATGCAAACGAGTTATGAAGGCATTCATTTGTGAAGGCGCGGGCTGCTTTTGGGAGGCTGGGTGCCAGTCCATGTGAAATCAGCAGAGACTTATGATGCGATTAGCGAGAGTGGACACTGGTGTAGCCTTTCAGGACAGGTCTGTTCTGTTACACGGCCCGTGGGGCATTATGATGAAGAAAAGACTGTAACGCCGCTGTAAAAATGATTGCCTGCCCCCCCCCCCCCCCCCCCCCCCCCTCCTCCCCCCCCGCATCAGTTTGAGGCTGGGACGGTTTGGGCTTCGGTGTACTGAAATAGATGTTTTCCATGCTTAAATTCAGCTTTTGACTTGACGTGGCTAGTAGTTTTTTGATAGCAAGATCCATTGTCTCGGGGAACAACGAATGTAAAGGCACTTTCTCTGATTTTCCTTATAAAAATACCACTACTAATAATAATGATAACAATAATAGTAAAAAATAGATAATAATGATAATAATAATGAAACAACACAGTATTTATAAAGCACCTTGCCAAAGGTTCTAGGCGCTGACGATCCACACTCTCGTGTACGCAACGGGCTGCCTACCTGGGTAGTAGTTCTGACTGAAGCGCTACCTGCCGGCGCTTCATTCAATCATTTACCGCGTCATGCAGTCAGTTTCCTTACTCCCTTCATTCTTTCCATTTCTCACGCAGAGTGCATGTGTGCAACGTGTCATCCATACCAGTGGCCAAACTGGCCTTCTCTTCCGAAAGTTGGTGATGGGATTTTACGTGTGTGCAAGATGTCATGCGTGCGTCCACACACGGAACCTCGGTTTATAGTGTCCTTTGAAGGAAAAGGAATCGGAACCAACGTTAACTCCGAGGGAAAATCCCCCTTGCACCGAAACGGCCCGGCGGAGATTCGAACCCGCAACCCCAGGATCACCAAAGATTACGATCCGGTGCTCTGCCAACTGAGCTATTCTGGTCCCCTTGAGGCGGTAGCTGGGATGCACAAAGTGGGGGGCGACCTGTGGGAGAATGGACAGGTCGAAATGGTTAGAGTAGGCAGACAGTACACTGGACGTTTAAACTGCAGAAGACTGGGACGAAATGGCGAAGGAGGAACGCGTACTTTAGCAGGTAAACAGTATAGGATTCGTAATAAAGGCGTGACATTTTTTTTTTTTGTGTTTTTCTTGCCTTGAGTACAAGCCTCGCTCCTTTCGGAGCTCGTCTGTACACCTTCTATACAGGACATTCAGCAAGATTAGCATTGCTGCGGACTTGTCTTCAGCTGACGAACACACAGATTAACTGGAAGAGTTGATCCAACAGGTACTGGACCAGGCCAAACGCATCTCCAGAGAGGGGACCTCAACACCAAAGACCAAGGCAGATCACAATGACTGCACCCTTGTGACTCTGACACACCATCCTCACAACCTGGAAGTAAAAAAAAAAAAATCTTTTAAGGACTTTCCTATCATACAGACTGATCCTAAAGTTGGCAAGACATTCAAAGAACTTCCTCTGATGACTTTCAAACGAGACCGAAACCTGGGAGAGATTATCTGGTTAGGTCGTCATTCCGACCCACAGCCCCTCAAGAACCACTACTCCCTGGGCAACAGCTGCTGTGACAGACAAAAGTGCTAATGCTGTCCCTTCCTCAACACTACCACGCTCACCTTTAAATGGCCCTCAGGACGCCATTTCACCATGAGGAGCAGTTTCACCTGCCAAACCAGTGATTTGGTATATGTAGTCCACTGCAGCCTTGTGCGGTCGCATCTACGTAGGCGAGACATGCCGCAAACTGGAAGAACGCTGCAAAGAGCACAGGTACAGCATCCTCCAAAAAAAAAGCAAACCCCTGTGGCTGTACACTTCAACACCGATCCCCACAACATAACCCATTTCTCCATATCAGTGGTCTGGCGCAACAGCACTGGTGACTCCTTCAAGAGAAAGAACATGGAGAAACAGATCATCCACCATCTCGGTACTACAGCACCAGATGGCCTCAACATCAAAGACTAAACCAAATCGCTCCGCGACTAAGCAATTATTGTCGTCAGTAAGGGGCTTAGTAGGTGGTGTCCTGTGTATGTTAGATCAGAACAGGCGCCACTGAACACCACTGAGGTGACTCGGCAGCAGTGCAGTGTCTCCTCCTCCGGTGGGTTGCCTCTTGACGACTTGACATTGACTGCTCCCTGTGGATTACCGGTGCCGGGGCTGCGGCGGGGCCGGTCGGGCTGTGGCTGTGGACGGGGTGTCGGAATGAGCGGCGTGGGTGCACTGCCTCTGAGGTGGCGCAGAGGTTGGGACAGCAAAAAAAAAAAAAAAAAAAAAAAAAAAAAAAAACCAAACCAAATCAAAGCTTTCCCCCGTCCCCACCTTTCCCCCTTTCCCCTTCCCTTCCCCTCGTTTTCCTCTCCCCCATCCCCCTTCCCTCTCACTATTTACGATTACATGCATTATCTCATAATGCAGTGATGATGAAATTGTGATCTTTACGTCATTGCTTTGAAGACGCTACGAGTCGAAGTACTCAATTCTTCATCTCTCCCGTAGTGAGTTCGAAGTTTTGTTTTTTCCTCCGTTGTTTTGTTACACAGATTAACGTTTTTTGGGTTTTTTTTTTTTTTTTTGTTTCTTCTGCATTGTGAGGTTATGAGGAATGGAATTTATGCGGCGGCCCAGCTGCACGAGCAGATTTGCGGATGTGGGTCGCGGCATTGTCAGGTCACATGTTGCTAGAGTTCATGAATCCTAGGCTGCGCGCAGAGGGTGATACTTTTGTGACTGATACCGTTTTTGAAAAAAAAAATGTTTTGAGCAAATATGATAAAGGTAAGTGGTTTATTTATTTTGAGCATGAAAACAGATTTATTAAAACAATTAAGACTTTAGGGGGAAGGGGTGGAGAATATGAAAATGTTCATGACCATTGGGTAGAAGAGAGAGAGAGAGAGAGAGAGAGAGAGAGAGAGAGAGAGAGAGAGAGAGAGAGAGAGACAGACAAGAGAGACAGACAGACAGACAGACAGACAGACAGACAGAGACAGACATACAGAAGACATACAGACAGTTAGACAGACAGAGACAGAGGTAAAGAAGACAAACAGAAAAGCGAGACAGAGAGACAGAAACAGAGACTTACTCTTTATACTGGAAGGCTATGTCCGCGATCATCATCCGTCTCTTCCTGTACTCTTTGTCAGCAAATCCCTGGAATGAACGTGACAACGCGATCAGTCTTCTATCATTTAATGTTTCAATGCTCAGTGTCAGTGTCATTGTTAAAGTCCATCTGACTATACAGGGCTCTCTCTTAGGGGCTGGCACCAGGAATGAACGTGACAACGCAATCAGTCTTCTATCATTTAATGTTTCAATGCTCAGTGTCAGTGTCATTGTTAAAGTCCATCTGACTATACAGGGCTCTCTCTTAGGGCTGGCACCAGGAATGAACGTGACAACGCAATCAGTCTTCTATCATTTAATGTTTCAATGCTCAGTGTCAGTGTCATTGTTAAAGTCCATCTGACTATACAGGGCTCTCTCTTAGGGCTGGCACCAGGAAATGAACGTGACAACGCAATCAGTCTTCTATCATTTAATGTTTCAATGCTCAGTGTCAGTGTCATTGTTAAAGTCCATCTGACTATACAGGGCTCTCTCTTAGGGCTGGCACCAGGAATGAACGTGACAACGCAATCAGTCTTCTATCATTTAATGTTTCAATGCTCAGTGTCAGTGTCATTGTTAAAGTCCATCTGACTATACAGGGCTCTCTCTTAGGGCTGGCACCACACAGTGAAAAAAAAAAAAAAACCCCCTGTCTTGAAGAACAAACTATACTTGGTCTGTCGCCACATAGTGGGAAAAAACTGTCTTGAAGAACAAACTACACTGGGCCCGTCGCCACATAGTGGAAAAAAACTGTCACCACATAGTGGAAATAACTGTCACATAGTAGTGGAAAAAAAAAACTGTCACCACATAGTGGAAATAAACTATCACATAGTGGAAAAAAAACTGTCACCACATAGTGGAAATAACTGTCACACAGTGGAAAAAAAACTGTCACCACATAGTGGAAATAACTGTCACCACATAGTGGAAAAAAAAACTGTCACCACATAGTGGAAATAACTGTCACACATAGTGAAAAAAAACTGTCACCACATAGTGGAAATAACTGTCACCATAGTGGAAAAAAAAACTGTCACCACATAGTGGAAATAACTGTCACACAGTGGGAAAAAAAACTGTCACCACATAGTGGAAAAATAACTGTCACCACATAGTGGAAAAAAAACTGTCACCACATAGTGGAAATAACTGTCACATAGTGGAAAAAAAACTGTCACCACATAGTGGAAATAACTGTCACATAGTGGAAAAAAAAAACTGTCACCACATAGTGGAAATAACTGTCACATAGTGGAAAAAAAAACTGTCACCACATAGTGGAAATAACTGTCACATAGTGGAAAAAAAAACTGTCACCACATAGTGGAAATAACTGTCACATAGTGAAAAAAAAACTGTCACCACACCACATAGTGGAAATAACTGTCACATAGTGGAAAAAAAAAAAACTGTCACCACATAGTGGAAATAACTGTCACATAGTGAAAAAAAAAAACTGTCACCACATAGTGGAAATAACTGTCACATAGTGGAAAAAACTGTCACCACATAGTGGAATAACTGTCACATAGTGGAAAAAAAACTGTCACCACATAGTGGAAATAACTGTCACATAGTGGAAAAAAACTGTCACCACATAGTGGAAATAACTGTCACATAGTGGAAAAAAAAACTGTCACCACATAGTGGAAATAACTGTCACATAGTGGAAAAAAAACTGTCACCACATAGTGGAAATAAACTGTCACATAGTGGAAAAAAAACTGTCACCACATAGTGGAAATAACTGTCACATAGTGGAAAAAAAACTGTCACCACATAGTGGAAATAACTGTCACATAGTGGAAAAAAAAAACTGTCACCACATAGTCACCACAAAGCACATGAAATAACTGTCACATAGTGGAAAAAAACTGTCACCACATAGTGGAAAAATAACTGTCACATAGTGGAAAAAAAAAACTGTCACCACATAGTGGAAATAACTGTCACACAGTGGAAAAACTGTCACCACATAGTGGAAATAACTGTCACATAGTGGAAAAACTGTGTCACCACATAGTGGAAATAACTGTCACATAGTGGAAAAAAAAAACTGTCACCACATAGTGGAAATGAACTGTCACATAGTGGAAAAAAAATCACCACATAGTGGAAATAACTGTCACATAGTGGAAAAACTGTCACCACATAGTGGAAATAACTGTCACATAGTGGAAAAAACTGTCACCACATAGTGGAAATAACTGTCACATAGTGGAAAAACTGTCACACAGTGGAAAAAACTGTCACCACATAGTGGAAATAACTGTCACATAGTGGAAAAAAAAAAACTGTCACCACATAGTGGAAATAACTGTCACATAGTGGAAAAAAACTGTCACCACATAGTGGAAATAACTGTCACATAGTGGAAAAAACTGTCACCACATAGTGGAAATAACTGTCACATAGTGGAAAAAACTGTCACCACATAGTGGAAATAACTGTCACATAGTGGAAAAAACTGTCACACAGTGGAAAAAACTGTCACCACATAGTGGAAATAACTGTCACATAGTGGAAAAAAAAAAACTGTCACCACATAGTGGAAATAACTGTCACATAGTGGAAAAAACTGTCACCACGTAGTGGAAAAAACTGTCTTGAAGAACAAACTATACCGGGCCTGTCACCACATAGTGGAAAAAAAACTGCCACCACATAGTGAAAAAAAACTGTCACCACATAGTGGAAAAAAACTGTCACCACATAGTGAAAAAAAAAAACTGTCACCACATAATGAAAAAAAACCTGTCTTGTAGAACAAACTTTACAGAGCTGTCTTAGTGACTGTCACCCTAAAGTGGGAAAAAAAACACACACTCTTGCCTTGAAAAACAAACCACACTGGGATCTCTCTCTCTCTCTGGGGGATCAATGCAGGCTAAAACAAATACACAAACCAAGCACAGAAATGATCGCTGTGGCACCTGCTATGATTAACGTTGTTCTCTACTGTCGCCGAGCAAAGTTGAAGCTACTCCTTTAAAAAAAAAAATCACCCCTCGAGGAGTACAAGCATGACAAGCAAGGTTACTAGCCATGCCTGAGGATTCTGGAGACGAGGTTGTGAAAATCCAGTCCAAACTGGCAGAAAGCGGAAAAGTTCTGGAAGACGTGGACGTGGCGAAGAAAGTCATCAAGATCAGGGTAATAACGGGACACAAACACGCTGACAGGCAGGGGTGTGTGGGATTAACGGAAATGAAGAGGTGGGTCAAAAGTAAAAGGGCGCGCGTGTGTATTTATGTGAATTCTATCGATCAACAACAAATAACGTTTGAAAACTGTTTTCTGGTTTTCTCTACATCTATTTTACATCAAAGCAAAAAACCGTCTCCAGCAGACATTTATTTTGCAGTTCATGCTTACCGGGTGATCGTAGTCCAGTTCGGGCTCAAATTTGGTGATGAGGTGGGTACATTTGTCCAGGTCGGAGATGTGCCGGGGAAACCATATGGCTGAGGACAAAAACAAACACAGAGCCAGTATGTCGTTGAGCAGGAAAGAAAAAAAACAAAAGGAAAAGTTTTACAACAGTAACTTCATGACAAAACATACACACAGATAGTGTGTCACTGAGCATGAGAGAAAACAAACTAACAAAACAGTTTACAATGGTAACTTCAAGTATCCTATCCCACTTTCTGTATTGCTAATCTAAACATATGACAAGGTGTCACACACACACGCGCACACACACACACACACACACACACACACGCACGCACGCACGCACGCACAACACCACACACACCCACACACACACATACATGCACGCACGCAAACATGCACGCGCGCACGCACACACACACACACACACACACACACACACACACACACACACGCACACACACACACATGTGTGTGTGCGTGCGAGAGAGAGAGAGAGAGAGAGTGTGAGAGATGTGAGAGATGTGTGAGTGAGTGTGTGAGTGTGTGTGTGTGACACACACACACACACACACACACAGACACACACACACACACACACACACACAGAGAGAGAGAGAATGCTTAGTTTGTGAATTCGCACATTATATGAAATAAGCCACAAAAAAAAGTTTATTTCATAATTAAGCAGCAAACTAATCCATGAATCGGGCAAATGTGTCGTAAGTCGTGAACTAGGAAACGAGTCCTCGACTACTATGTGAAGTAGGCAAACTGAAAAATAACACTTAAACTCTCATTCAGCAGTTTGGTTAGTTTATGATTTTCACAAGGTTGGGATTTTGCTTTTTCGTTGTTGAGTTGATTGTGAGCTTTGTTAAAGTTAAACCGGGCACGTATAAAACATTGGAACAACAAAGCGAAAAAAAAAGAAGTTTAGTTTAGCTGCACTTTCATTTCGGCTTATGTAATAGGCGTGAACAGTTGAATATAAACAAAGGTCAAAGAAAAAAAAAGGTCATAGAAGAAAAAACAGAATGAAGACTTTTGGGGGTTTATCTTGAATAGAACATGCATAAGGGTGACCAGTGTTTCTGGTGGTTTTTCAACAGCCTTTGCCACGATCTAGCAGTATAGCAGAAAATGAAAATCAATAAATGATCAAAATCAAGGCAGCTTATCTCACGCATGAAGACAAACTTGGTGACTGCGAGTCCAGACAAGCCTTGGAGTCATCCGTGACTTTGCACGCATCTAAAACATTCAAACTGTCAATAACCGCCGAAGGCCGAACAGTGCTTCTGCTCTTCAGATTGAATCATCTTTGCATGAAAGTCTCGGATGGCATACACTACTGCAACCACTCCAGTCTCCATACATCAGCGCCGCTCTGTGAATCACAAGACGTGCTGAACCTTTTTTTTTGGCTGTAGCCCTGCCCACGGCCCAGTGACAGTACCCGAACCGTGGATCTGACTGTCAGAATTGTGTCTGGAACGATGTGCGAAAGGCTGCTTGTTTGGTTTGTTATTCTTGTCATCACCTTTTTTTTTTTTTTACAGACGGATTCCCGCTGGTGAAGCTCTTGGCTTGTTTTTTGTTGTTGGTCTAATTCCAACACAATTCCTAGGAAGTTCGCAAGATCTCCTTGCCACGGTCCAATGCCAGTACGTGGGCCAGAAAATCGTCCCCAAATTCTAAAAGTAATTATGATGAAAAGAAACTTGATGACTGTGAGTCCAGACAAGTCTTGAAGTCATCCTGTGACTCTGCATGCATTTAAAACATCCCAACTTGATTCAACGCCCATCTTGCGCCGAATTCGACAAAAAGATACATGACTGCTCGTTCTTCATTTCTTTGTCCTGAGTGTTGTTTATCTTACCTGAAAAAGACCTAAGAGGTCGAAACGCGTCGTGCTTTGTCTTGTGATTCGTTTGTCCACGTTGTTCGATGGCCTTACTTTTTTAAAATTTTGTTTAGCTCTTCTGCCTGCAGTCGAATCACGTTGCAGCTGTCGTTCCCAAATGTTCAGTGGTGTCAGTCTTGCAATCACTCAAAATTTGGTTTGCGTTCGGCTTGCTGTTAACAGGTTTACCAAAGTCGTTCTGTGAGCTATGAAGGGCTTCTCTGGCTATGGCATCAACATGTTTCCAGTCAGCTGAACAGTTCCCAAGTCTTCTGGATCAGAATTCTTCTGAGTGCCTGGCATATTCGTCCTGGTCTGTTGTTGTCATTGTCTCGACTGGTTGTACGCTGCCCCGGTTGGTTTCTGGGCCACGGCTGACTGTGATGTCGTAGAAGTTGGTGTGAGCTCCTGGTCTGTTGCAGAGCTGTTCCGGTCTGACCGCGGCATCCTGGTCACTTGTGCTGACATGGTCAGTAGCGACGGCCTGGTTCACCACAATGTCAGTCTGTTGAGTTGATGTCTCCTGGTTCATCACAATGTCAGTCTGTTGAGTTGTTGTCTCCTGGTTCATCACTATATTAGTCTGTTGAGTTGTTTGTCTCCTGGTTCATCACTATGTCAGTCTGTTGAGCTGTTGTCTTCTGGTTCATCATTATGTCATTCTGCTGATTTGTCTTCTGGTTCACCACAATGTCATTCTGTTGAGCTGTTGTCTTCTGGTTCATCACAATGTCAGGCAATTGAGTTGTTGTCTCCTGGTTCATCACAATGTCAGTCTGTTGAGTTGTTGTCTCCTGGCTCATCACAATGTCAGTCTGTTGAGTTGTCTTCTGGTTCATCACAATGTCAGTCTGTTGAGTTGTTGTCTTCTGGTTCATCACTATGTCAGGCTGTTGAGTTGTTGTCTTCTGGTTCGTCTGTGTAGGGAGTTTTCAGGTGTAACAGCCTGCGACCTTAGATGAAAAGTTTGTTCTGTGCAACACTTCATAAGGAAATGCTGGCTGAAGACGTGTAAGTTTTGAACTAATGTCATTTAGAAGCCAAACTGAGCTAAGGAAACTGAGAATACTGTGGAAAATGACAATTCAGCTGTTTATGAACTATGCAAAACATTTGTGTTTAGCTCATGAATTACGCAGTTCGGCAGCTTTATTCATGAAATAACGTACACACACACGTATTTTGGAGACGTTTTTACACGCATGATGATATGCCCAATTTGTGGGAGTTTCCCTTCTGTTTGCACAGAAGTCCTTCTCATTGGTAGGCAACTAGTACGCAAGCTTGATGAGAGTCCAAAAAGATCGAAACAACTGTCGCTTGCTCTTCTTGTTGACATCCACTTCGGAAAGGCGAACAGAGCCTCACTAGAGAGAGAACACCTTTTCATGCCCCTTTTCTCTTTTATCGCAGGTTCATCTTTCACACGATTTGTTAATACAGACAGGGCATTTGACGTTCACAGTCATCCTTCATAGAGACATGTCTGTGCGAGGGTCAGGAACTTAATAGTGTATGTAACTGTGCGTGTCTCGCATCAATCTAGAAGCCCTTCGGGCCTCTTCGAAGAGTACAGTGTTTAGTTTGAAAAAAAAGTCGTTCCGAATCCTTGTGGGATTTTTATCTCTAGCTGCTGCTCCTATAGACCATTTGAAAACATTTCCGCTGTTTAAATTTCTGGACAAATCGATCATTTCATTTACAGAACCTTAATGCTTCCTTTCAGTCAGTGCTCGTGTTTACTTTCTGGAGAAACTTGTCATACAGGCAGGAGGAAATGGAATGTTATTTCTGAGCTCCACTTTGAAGAAAGCGTGAAGCTACGAAAGCACCCATTAGAGACAATTTCCTTTTCGTGTTCTCTCTCCTCATCCCCCATCCCCCACCCCACCCCCTCTCTCCTTTCCTTCCTCACCTTTACACGCGGGTTTTATCTTTTAAAGTGACACCGTATGTTCTTAGGCTTAGACATCTTCATCCATTCTCTGCTGCTACTGCAGGCCCTACAGAAATGCAGGCCCAAGAGAGGGAGAGAGAGAGAGAGAGAGAGAGAGAGAGAGAGAGAGAGAGAGAGAGAAGCGCGCATGTATGTGACTGTAGATATGAGACAAAGGACAAATGTATTTATGTACATGGAAGGTGCGAGTGTGGATTTGAGATTGTGAGGGAGCGGTACTTTGCTTTGAGTGCGCATGACTATGACTATGCACGTAGTGTTATATAAGTATGTATGTTACTCTCGATTCAGATCTCAATTCCAGGACCCCCTTAGAAAAAAAGGAAAATGGAATATTGTGCATAGCATTAGTACGGAAAACACAGCACATGAGACAAATTCTGTAATCATTATTTAAGAATGGGTTCCATAATCATAATCAACGTATATGTATATATACACACACACTTAAACACAGGTAAGTATACGCATTATCTGAAGAACACATATGAATACACACACACACATCTAAACACAAACATGTATGCACATACAACTCTCCAGAAGCATTTGGTTTTATCAATAACAATTCATATTGAATAAAGGAAACACAATGATTTAAGACCGTTTTTAAACATTTTGATAAGTCAACGAGGGTAAGTATACGCATTATCTGAAAAACACATATAAATACACACACACACACACACACACACACACACACACACACACACACACACACATCTAAACACAAACATGTATGACATACAACTCTCCAGAAGCATTTGGTTTTATCAATAACGATTCATATTGAATAAAGGAAACACAATGATTTAAGACTGTTTTAAACATTTTGATAAGTCAACGAGTTTTAAAAGTTCTTTATTGTGAAAACCAAACCTTGGAATTTAACGCCTTTAGGGCTCGTTCAGAAATATAGTGGCAAAACTTTCTTTTTCATTTGGAAAAAAGAAGGTGCAACTGAAAAAGTAATGAAATTCATCACCAGCTCTGCTGGAATTACATTTTTTACATTTCCTTCCATGACAATCTCTGATGACGCAAAACATACACGGGTATGACGTTAGTTATTTTTGGCTCTGAACTGCGCGATTTCGGTTTGCACAAGGATTCGGAATACGTTTACATATTTTTTTTCTGAACCAAAATCTCTTTTATGCATTCGGTAGTTCACATTTCGGTCATCCCGATAAGATTTTCGTTGCCAAAATTCGACATTCAGTTGAATGCTTCTAACTAGCTTAAAATGTCACCATTGACTGCAACAGTTAGCGTTTACAATTTTTGCCATAACTACATTCTTTCGACATTAGCAGTCGCTTTTTCATTATAAAACATAACAACACAGCGTTTCCTACACACTTTTTCATGACAAAAAAATAACAGGATAGCAGTTTCTTTTTAACGACAATTTGTATTTCATTTTATTTCTCGGACAGTAAACAAATGGTCCAGTGTCAAGCATCTGCATTGAAATCCAGCTTGTACCTCACCCAGTAAATTGTTTTCAATCAACATTGTCACTCTTTGGACTCAGAACACCTATGGAAATTTTTCCTCACAAAACAGCTTCAAGTAGGGTTGCCAGGGTGGGTATTAGGACATCCTGTTGTGCCAACGTTTGAAAAATATAATAGGTTTTTATAATGTCTATTGCCCAGCCTGATTGAACAAGGTCTATCTTAAAGATCAAGCTAAAGTAAACATCTCTCATCTGAAGAAGCTGTAAGAAAAAGTACGGGATTTAAAACCATACGCTTCGCAATTTCTAGGATTTTTTGAAACATTGAAATACTTCGGTTTTGGTTAACGGTTATCATTTAACACACAGCCCACACACACACACACCACACACACTTTTTCACATACACACCACACCACACACACACACACAAAAACACACACACACACAACAGAGAGAGAAAGAGAGAGCGAGAGAGAGAGACTTTTTCAGAGAGAGAGAGATCAGAACTCAGAAAAGCTTTATTCGTTCAAGGATTGAGATTTTAGGTAGAGCCATATTCTTCCTTTAACAGAGACAGAGAGAGAGAGAGAGAGAGAGAGATTGAGGAGCTTGAGAGAGAGGAATTTTTGTTTTTCATAAGCACCAGACAGACAGAGACAAAACACAGACAGACAGTGGACACACACACACAGCGAGAGAGACAGGTTTTGGGACAGACATTGAACAGACAGAGACAGCAAGAGAGAGGAGGAGGAGGAGGGCGAGGAGGGGAGAGGAGGAGGAGGAGGAGAGGAGGAGGAGGAGGAGGAGGAGGAGGAGGTTATCATTTGAGAGAGAGAGAGAGAGAGAGAGAGAGGAGAGAGAGAGAGAGAGAGAGAGAGAGAGAGAGAGAGAGAGAGAGGACGGGGGTACCTGAGCGCCACTTTTAGCATCCTACTTCTCAGGGACACACCATGATTGCTACCCCTTACTTTTTTTTATCCGCAGATTTCTCGCCCACCACTCTGACGTTGCCCTCAAAGACCACGGGGC